>JADOBS010301832.1:0-12766 GCA_015708375.1 Cydonia oblonga
ATTCAATAATACGGGAATAAATCGCTAAAACAGTTGTAGAAATCAAATCTAACGACCAAAACACCCATAACAATGCATGATATGTAGCATTCAAGTCACACTCGATAATAAGTTTAAACTAAAGAAGGTAGGATAATTATTAGGTTCTATAATTTATCAAACAGAGTACCATCAAATCACCTATATATTGTTCACACCTAGTACAATTTCAACTGCCTATAAGAAGCAAGAAAGAAAAGAAACAGATTGTTTTTTGGACTTTACTCGGAAGCAAATCCACCGTCCATCATGTCGGATTCGAAATTTGGGTATCCAGTCTAATCTGCCAAATAATCGAATCCGATCCACTTCCATCCGATCCAAATGGAATTGGACCGGATCAAACTGGTCGGTTTGAGCACATTGAAACGGATCTTCAACGCCCGTATCTGCACTAATATGTAGAACCAATACTGAAATATAACAAGGAGATGATGTAAAGATCAAGTTGTCCGATACGAAGCCGGTTTACATAACGGCCAGCAATGGCGGAGAGGTCACGATGAAGACGTAATGAAACTATCGATTAAATTCAATTGGTTGATCAATCTAATAAGTTCTGCACTTTAAAACCAGAATCACAAAAATGCAGCACAATATTGCTCTTCCTTTCTTCAAAACCCTTTTTACGACGAGTAGACCAAAAAATGAAAAAATTGTTTGTATTAACTGGATGATCTTCACCTGAGACAGCGAGACGCGAAATAAAACTCTTGCCACCCCCTTCCAGAAACAAATCACATTTTATTGGTTCTGAGTTTCCTCTGGTCCCTTTGCTTTGCCTCTCAGCATGTCAGTGAAATTTCCCCGCATGATTCGCCTTAATCTGGTGTCTTCTGCAGGTGGTAATGGTGCAGCCTTCGGGGACTCAACCGGCTCTGGTGGTGGCTCGGGACTTTCTTTCTTTCCCAGTAGACCACCTTCACCAAAGAAACTACTCACGGAGGATGCAAGCCCAGCCCCCATCACCTTACTGATAGTGTCGAAAGTTCCACCAGATCTCTCCTTCATTATAATTTCAAGGGCTTCTTTGTGTGCAGGGTCAAGCGCATCAGTGTCTCTCAACAAGTTCTGTATCGCAGGCATAAGGAAGTCCCGAACACTAGTTGCTGAAATATCTGGATTCATTACGCATATTTGAAACTCAATATCAGTCGCACATTCAAATGAGCAGAAAAAACTGAAAACATATGGTTGCAAATATAAAGTAAGCTGACAATGGATTTAACATAATTGTAGGCCATCGGTTTAACATAATAGTAGGTCATCAAAAGTCTTCACACAGATTGCCACACCAGTTAAGAATGCTAGGAAGCTACAGTTTGGCATGGTGGGAATTGTTAGGGCACCAACAAAAAACTAGTTTCTAAACGTGATTGTAAACTTCCAACGAAGATCAATCAAAGTGAAACTGATATGATCTAAGCGTATTGACTCAAACATCTTGTTTTTACATAAACACATGATTTCCAGCATGTAAGCTAAAAAACTTAGAAGAACTAGTGATCCGTGTATCATAATAAACATTATACTATTTTAATATTGATGTTTGTTCGCATGCTAACGGAGCATAACATTGTTGAGAGTAAAACTAAAAATAAAAATGCATGTGATTCTCTTTGACAAAATGCATAACGTATATTAATTCTGAAAATAATTTGCATAAACAAACCAAATTTCTTTAACATGTTCCCAAGAAGTGGACACAAGTGTCATGTTCAATATTATACGAAGGAAGCGAATGATAATGTAGCTCAAGGTGTGTAAGGGCACAGAAAGGGAAGAAAAATTAATAAAATAACGATAAAATAGAACATTTGGGTCCTAAAAAAAAGAAAACCTGTTGCATCCAGAGCACGGATTGCTTCACAAAATGCATTGGCTCTCTCACGCCGCCGCATCAAATCACTTGAAGGTGGAGTGGCTGTCAGTTGAAAAATCTTAGACAAAAGATGTACATCATGTCAAAGAAACAAAGTAACCCAATGGCCACACGTTGATGAAAATGTGCTAATAGTAATTTATTGAGTAAACATGTAGAGGATATAATCTTTAAGTCGATCCGTTGTATGTGGTACAGCAACCACCAATGCACGAACCACAGCAATGGTAGCTTCATGAGATCCATCTTCAAGAAAAGCATCCATTTGAACACGTATCTTATCAACAATCTGGGAGGTTTAAATTTGGTCAGCCAGATGTATGAAAACTGTTCAATTAAGATAGCTAATATCTGAACTGCAGAAGGAAGAAAATTCATACCATGTCATTTTTAAAATGTTGGGCCACTGCTCCAAAGGCATCTATGCTTGCATACTTCACACTCAGGTTTTGGTCAGAGCCCAGAGTAACTAGGGCAGGCAATATATGAGTTGATGCAACTTTCGCATCGATATATGGAACCTATAAACGAAAGGAACCAATTAATTATTGCTTAAAGTCTGACACATAAAGAACTTAGGACTCCAAGAATGGCAAAACTTACAATGACTTTCAACAGATTGGCAGCATTTATTTTCATATCTATGTTGGAGCTGACAACCATTTCCCAGAGTAAATTAAATATCATACCGTGATGATCTTCAAATGTGCTGCATTATGAAAAGCCGTTCAGTCAAAATTAAGTTATGAAAAGTTAGTCGTAAAGGGTATTTATTGCTTTACTAACCAAAGGAAGCGAACAGCATCAACAATCTCGGCATTGCACTTCGTAGATTGATTTGCAACACCTTCAACTAATAGCTTTCTCAGGTACTCCAGTAATTGTTCATGCTTGCTTGGACCACCCAAAACACCAGCCAAGAGAAGAGGTAGGACACACATAGTAGCCAATCTCTTAGCCACAGCCGTTCTTGGCCTCAAACCTGTTATGTATTGTAGATAATATCCACAAATAAGAGCACACACCACACTGGTGTGAAAGGATTTCAAATAACTTTAAAGTTATTACCTTTGATTCGTGAATGGGTTGCAGATGGAAAAAATGTCAATTCAGCATCTTCCCCAACGGCTACCAAGAATACAGGCAGCATTATGTGTGTCAAATAAGAATCCCCATAGAGTTCTGATACAGCCAATAGAAACTGCATTACCAACATTTAGATTAGAAACAACTAATAAAAGTACTGTAGATGATGTAATAAAAAATGACACCAAAGATAGAGAAAGATACCTTGGTAATTTGGTTTCGCAAATTATCCTCTTTTGGAGGTAACAAGCATGCGAGTTGTATTAAAGCAGGAAAGCAGTCGACATGTAGCCACTCAAATGCAGGCAATTGAACATGTCCGCTACCAAGATAACAAAATGCTCATAAGCAGTTATAGTAAACCAAAATTTAACAATATCACCATCTAAAGACAAATGTCAAACGGTTACGTGCTGTCAGAAAACAGTAGACAGACCTGAAAAAGGAATATATAAGAAAGTAAAATAAAGAAGGAAAAAAAAGAGAATAGAGCTTACCCTGCATACAATTCAAGGAAAGATTTGGAAAATATGGTTCCAGTTGTTTCAGGATCAGAAGAAACTGGGCACATCTCAATTGCTTTCTGGTGCACATAAGGAAGAATTTCCACTAGCATTCGTAGTAAAACATCAACATTCCAGCGTTCTCGTTCACCTAAAACACGAAGATGTGACTCCACAGAACCTTCAACACCCGAAAGAGGAGAACAGCGCTGCAATGTCACAAGGATGCAAATTAAAGAAAGTATTACTATAACTGCTTAAAGACAAATGTCAAACGGCAACGTTGGTCTTCCCCCATGTCCATGCATCATAGTTAGAGAGACCTTAGTCATAAGTGGAAAATATATTTAAACACAAACTGACCTGAACAGAACTTGATATATGAGAGAGTAGAACTCTTAAGATATGGTCTAATTTGTTTCCCCACTTGTTTACTGCAGGAACTAATTGCTTAAGCGTCGTTTCCACCACCACTCCAGAGGGATCACAGACCAATTGGAACATCAAGTCCTCGACCTACAAATAAAAAAATACAGTAAAATATTGGAGAAACATATCCTTGCCTACTGTATACATTTATTTCTTGTCAGTCATCATATTATGGGGAGAAAATTCTCCATTCTCTAGACCATGTGGCATCAACCTGTTCTAGAGCTTACATTGTAGCCATTTCTGTCAAGTCAGAATTCCTCTCCATGAGAGCCTCTGAAGCATATTAGTGAGGCTGACCTTGTAATATTTGTCCATGTTTGGGAAGAGTGGAAGCAGCAATGCAAGATTATGTGCAGCAGCCTCGCGGACAATAGTTGCAGAATCTTCTATGAGTTGTTGAACAATGGACAATATAAGAGAATCACGAATCTCAGGACGGACAAATTCTGCAAGCTCTCCACATGATTGAGCAACTAGCAGCCTGCGTTCCTCATACATATGATTTATCTGAAACCCACAAACCGGAGAAACATAAGAAAAACTTATCAGAAATACGAAAAGGTTAGAGAAGATCCTCTCAAGATGGAGCCCAAACTTACTTGTTCCCAACACTGGGGAAGCAATTCTGTTTCTGTTCTCATCTCTCCTACATTCTTAGCAAGGGTAACACATGCCTGAAATGCAGTTAAAATATTCAGAAACAAGTCCAAAACAAAGCAGCTATTTACAAATAATGTAGTACTTTAAATATTAGCCTTACATCCATTATAATTCTTCTCTGCTGCTCATCTGGGCGTTTGATTAGATTAAACAATGTGTGGGTTAAGGAATCCCGAGTGCTGCTATCTGGATGGCGTTCAATCGCACACATGATTAGGGGAAGAAGCTCCTGTGAATACATAACCAATAAAAAAATATAAATATATCCTTCTATTAAAGGATCCATTTAATGGTCCATATGTAGAAAACTTAATATAGAATATGGTGTACATGCATACAATAGATGATAATATAGACATATGTTATATATACACATACATATAATATATATGTACATATGTTTATTAGGAAAAAGTAAAGAAGCAAACCTCCCGATGGTTGATCAAAACATAAGGAACAATCTTCGGCAAAGCATCAGCAAGGATCTGAATGGTCTCTAAGCCCTGTAAACCATAAGCATAACTTTAGAAAAGGAATAGAAGGGAAAGGCAGGGTTTCAAAGCTTCTAAAATATCCTTCTATGTTCTAATACTGAAAATTTAGATGGGTGTCCCATCCAAAACGAAAAGAAAAAGAGGTGTTCCACGGTATGAAAAGAAGAGCCAACTCTGGAAGAAGAAAAACATTTCTGATCCGGTCCGCCTAAAGGCATTGATGCAATAAAAGAAATGTAAAAGAAACTTGCCCTTTTCTCAGAAATATCTTCAGGACTAAGCTTCTCTGACGTTAAATGTAGGCTGTTGCCTGATGATGGTTCACCATTTTGTTTGGAGACGCTATCACCATTCACCAAGGTACTACTATCGCTTAAAACACCGACAGAAACCTCATGTGAAACTTCCTTCGGTTTAACTGTGTTATCATGAAAAGTTTGAGCAGCCAGAGACTGATCTTCTTCCTTTTCCACAACTCTCGATTCTACATCAACTGGTGGGATTACGCTTTTATCTTCATCTACGACAACGACCTTTACTTCCATTTGCAGAGACTCTTTTCCAAAATTGGTGGAATCTGAATAATCATTAGCTTTTGCGTTTTTGGATTTTAAACTTTCTAGTTCCATCTGTAGTGATTTAATTTCTTCCTTGTATTTTTCCAAGGACAGAGGTTGGATTTGATCAGCATCAGCAGCTACCGTATTCCGTCCAGAACGATATCCTTCAATGTGCATTTTCAATGCAGTGACTTCAGCTCTGCAATCATTGAGCTCCTTTCTCTGGTGTTCCAAGGACTTCTTCAGATCTTGTACCTGAAATAAAGGGTGTATTATTTTCTTACGTATGAATATTCATTAGATAGCATCTCAATGCAGTGTAATAAAGAGACTTACAAGGTTTTCTTTGTCCTTAAGATCCTTCTGAAGAGCTTCCAATGATTTGACTAGTGTACTTATTTGGCCTTCAGCCAAATCTTTGTTTTTAAGCAAGGATAGCTTTTCAAGATATAGACTCTCCTTTTCTTTTGATAACGAATCATTTTCTCGGAGCATGGAAATTTTCTCCTGAATATAGCAAAGTATTTATGTTGAGTTTAGAAAAGGAAAAATGAAAAATCCTACTTAGTAGTTGAACTTGCAAAGTTTCACTAATTAACTAATTAACTTCAAGTCTTAAAACTTGACATCAAGACAATCTAGGTATTTAAGTCATGACAGTATGCATCCACAACAAGTGTTGTTGCAAAGAAAGCAGAAACTAAGGAAAAGAATGGTGCATATTGAGAAATAATTTATGAGCAAAAACTTGATGAAAATTTCACAACCCTCAGATCTACAGATCGATATGCTTGAGCCATGGTTTTAGAGGAAAAAAAATTGCAAACTTAAATAACAAATGTGTTCAGTGCATCAGAAAGTAAAAGAGATGGGTTTAGTTGTGGTCGAGTTAACCAAAGTGCTAAACATGGATTACTAGATAGAATTACCAACAGCCAGCAACTAATGAAGCTTTAATTTCAGAAGAAGTTAATTTCCAATGGCTAAGACTATTTGTGCTACATGGCTACTTGAGTAATAAACATACAACAAACATGCTACAGGACATAGGCCATGACCACAAAAGCAAAAGCCAGTGAAAAGCTTTGAATCCCTTGTCTAACAAGGTCGGGGAAAGCATGGTAAAAGACATTGTGTATATGGAACTTCAGAAACTTGCCAACATCACATAATCTGGGAAGTACCTCAGCAGCCTCTGTAGTGGATGAAAGATACTGATAATAATAATGGCGCAGTGCATCTGGCACACATGCAGGTGAGTTCTTCCAAACATCTAGATTCTGATCTGTGACCTGCGGAGAATGTATTGACAGGTTATTAGAATATTTGAAGATTAGTCAAACAGGGTATGATAATATACCAAGATTTGCCAAACAAAGAAAGTGAAAATAGCACCACATTCACCTGATGCAAAGGTTTAGAAACCTAGTGGGGCTTCCAAGAGATCAACCTAGCACAATAGTTCCTAAAAAGTTGTTCAATGCTACTTATTACTGCAATGAACAGCAATTCCAATCTAGTAAAACATCTTTCTTTTCTTTATTTTAAATATTTGTTTTCCTCAAACTGTTTTCTTTCTTTTGTTAACAAAACAAATTAAGCCTGCTGTTGTTACAATGATAGAAAGCTGCCATTACTTAAATAATAAGTAAATCAAACTAACATTAAACAACTCATCGGCAGGGAAATTTCAACCATGACAACAGGGCTCTTCACCCACGAAACTCGTTTTAAGCTTGATCAACATAAAAACAAAAAACAGAATAACTTGTTTTTTGGTCTGACGATATTTGAGAGTGGAGTAAGGAAATACAAAGAGAGATTAAGGTATAACTAGTTAGTCATCATCCTTCTGTCAACAAGAGAGATAGAGAAGGTATTACACCAAGTGATCAGTAAGGATATAACTAGTCATCATCAATATGGATTTGTTCTTTTATGAGAGTTGCATCATCTTTTTGGTGGCCCTCTTGTTATTGTACTACATTTGTTGAATATTTGTAATAAATTTTAATTCTTATTTCTTATAGAATTAAAAATTATACCAATTGAAGTGTTGAAGATCCTGGGAGAGACGGATATAGCATGACTCACAAACCTTTTCAATAAGATTTTGAAAACGAAGAAGATGACAAATGAGTGGTGAAAAAGCACTTTGGTGCCTATTTACAAAAACAAGGGCGACATACAAAATTGCATGAACTCTAGGGGTATTAAGTTAATGAGTCATACAATGAAGGTTTGCGAGAGAGTAATTGAGCATAGACTAAGGCTAGAGACATGGGTCTCAGAGAATCAATTTGGGTTCATGCCAGGGTGCTTGACGATGGAGGCAATCTATCTCTTAGAAATATCGATGGAGCGATATAGAGATATGCAAAAGCATTTGCACATGGTCTTTATAGATTTGGAAAAAGCGTATGATAGGGCCCCAAGAGAAATTCTTTGGAGGTTTTTATAGAGGAAAAGAGTTTGAGTGGCATATATCCAAGCAATAAAGCATATGTATGATGGAGCAATGATTGTAGTAAGAACTTATGAAGGACAAATTGAAAACTTTCACATAACCATAGCCCATAGGGTTACACCAAGGTTCAGCTTTATGTCCTTACCCTTTCACATTGGTAATGGAAGAGTTAACAGGACATACTTTTCGTAGATGATATAGTACTGATAGATGAAATGCGGAGGGAGTAAATGCGAAGCTTAACCTTTGGCAGGAAGTGTAGGAATCTAAAGGTCTTTGCCTAAGTAGGTCAAAGGCATAGTATATGGAGCGCAAGTTCAGTGGAAATGGGGGTCCAAATGAGATAGGGGTGAGAATTGGAGATCATGAAGTACCAAAAAGTGAACACTTGATCTATCTTGCAAAAGAACATAAAATTAAATGGAGATCTCAACCATATAGTACAACTTGGATGGATGAAGTTGAAGGATACATCACTAAGGCCAGCAATAAGGCCAGCAATGCTTCATGGCATGGAATATTGGGAGGTCAAAAGGTAACATGCGCAAAAAAAAGAGTGTAGCGAAGATGAGAATGCTCGTTGAAATAGGATTAAGAGCGAGCATATCCGAGGCAAAGTAGGAGTGGCCACAATTGAAGATAAGATGAGAAAAAACCGGTTAAGGTGGTTTGGACATATGAACCGAAAACCTATAGATGCTCTGATTAGAAGATGCGACTATGAGACGAAGGTCCAAGGAAAAAGAGGTAGAGAATAACCTAGGAAGACCTTGAAAGAGACTTTAATAAAAGATATGGAGTACTTGGACTAACGAAAGATTTGATGCAAAATCGAGCGCAATGGCGTTTTAGGATTCATACAGCCGACCCCACTTAATAGGACAAGGCTTGGTGGTGGTGGTTGTTGTTATATAGAATTAAAAATTAAAATGCATCTCCAACACTCTCAACGCCCCCATATCAAATTGTAGGTGATGAATTTATCACATATGTTTGAAGCAAAACTTCTAATGTTTGGAAGGAAATGTTCCCCTAAAGAATGGCTAAAAATATAATTTACTCACTTTTGATATAGAATTTTAAACTTTCCAACATCACTTGCCTACAAACTGGTTGAATTCACGTTTCAGTGCTTCATAGCTCTCCCTAATGATGGGCTGTAAAACACAAAATAAAATAATTTCTAGACAGAAGTATTAATAACCCAATAAACCACAAACTCAACCAAAACACCTAGCAAAAAGAAATTCTAACTAAGATAGAATTCTAATTACAACATAATTTTACACTACATATACATAAAATCTGGTAAATATTGTTAAGATATGTTGTGTAGTTACCCTAGCAAGACTTGTTTACAATCCAGTACCATAAATCTACTGTTGGAGGTTGAATCTAATAAACAGTAGGTGAGCCACAGAAATGTAAGGACTCATCCTTTCACATATAAAAATTCTGGGGAAAAACAAGGAAAGAAGAGAAACATGATAAGATAATTGCAAGAAGAGAAAAAGACAAGCATTCATGGTGATCCATACCTCCTCAAAAAACGTCATTGCAGTAAGCCGGTACCCAGCTATAAGCAAATATTCTTTTACTGCACAGTTAAGATCTCTGCATTCGTTATCTTTCAACGGACCCAAATCAGAAAAGGAAACATCTCTCTTTTGCCGCTGAAATTCTGGTCCATTATTTACGGAAACATTGGCATTTGAATCTGAATACAAATATGAGCAGAAAGTCATGGAACAGAAACGTTTGCGGTTTACTAGTAAAGGAGTATATTGCACATATGGTGAATCTCAAATTTTTCCACTGTTTACAGGTGAAATACTGATTCCCGAAAATATAGAAGCAATGAAAAGTAAGAGGAAAAAGTGGTGCAAGTCTCCAGCAATGGCATTCATTTGTTAGAAGGTTTTCTACAAAACTGAATTCCAAATTTCCAGTACATCTAGGAACAGGCACATATGCAAAGAAAACCAAGGTCTTATGGGGCTGTAAGTTTCAGCTATCTTTTGGGCCATTTGGATGGAAAGAAACAGGCTGATTTTTTAGGACTACGAAGTAAGTAGAAGGGACTATCTTTGGGATAAAGTTCAGTTATGGTTATCTCTGTGGGCATTGGTTACTACAGAATTTAGAGATTTTTCTTTTTCGGAAATTTGGCGTAATTGGAATGCTGCTATTAGTTAGTTTTGTGCTGTTTTCATAGTTCCTCAGTGTCAGGGTGATGTTGCTATTTATCGTGTTTCGTTTGTACTTTGCGGACTTCTTGTCCGCTCTTGTATTTTTATTGTTTATTTGCAATGAAAATTTGTTTATTCTTCAAAACAAAGGAACGGGCATGGATGTCCATATCCAATATGACAAAACCACAAAGCTTGCCTCGTTATTTTACCTAATAACATCACTATAGATGTGCCTATGGCATTATGGTCACACTTTATGACAAGATATGTGCAGAGACTTAATAACCAAACTATATGAAAATACGAAGTTACTTAATACAAAGTTCTGCAGCAAACAATATCACAGTGACTACCTTTAGAAAAGATATATCAGACTAGAAGCTAAAACAAGCATAAGAATAGAATTTGAAATTCTGGAAAGCAGGGAAACTTACCTCTCAATTCATTTGAAGGCGATTCTGCTTTCTTCTGCAATTCGGCCTTCAGTTTCGAAATGTCCTCTTGGGCTAAGCGAAGCTCATATTCACTAATTGCTAATTTTTCTTCTACTGCTTCTTTCTCCTCTAGCAAACATTGAGGGTCTACAACTGCATTCCAAAAATCAAAGCAGTAGAAAAATAAAACATTAGTGATGTTCCAATAGAAAATATTGGTATCAAGATTAGTGAGGTACAAGAAGTTTTCTTTTCAAGCTCCAATCATCACCTCATGAGGCAGAGACATAAACCATTTGTAAATCAGTTCTATCACTTTACTGAGAAAGTTCAATTGAAGTTATATTTTGTTAGCTCAGCTTTCTGTTTAGTGGGCTTGTTAGGCTTTCTTGCCCCCACCCCCCAACACACACACTCAGTCAATCACCACTACCAGAAATGCCCTTTGTAGTTGCGCTTAGAAGCCACAACATACAATACTAATGGAATTCCTTCCCTCGGCTAGTATTTTGTTTCCCTTTTCATTAAAAATAAAAATTGGTTAGGGGTTGGGTTGGTAATGGTAACCTCATTAAGAAAAAAGCATACTAGGATGTTCTTAGTTCAGTTTTTTTCGAACTGATGATCAAGATCAAGCTCGTTGCACTAATTTTGACAACCTTATTTTCCGGAAACTCAAGGTTTTAATGAATCAACGAAAATTTAATACAGAAAAGGCAACCAATGAAGCAAACATAGTTCCACTTAACAGAAAACACAACTAAAGAAGGCTATACAGAACTCCAGAACAAAGTCATCAAGAAACTGATATTCAGATCTTGCACCTGGCAGCCGAAAGCACGAGCAATATAGTTATGCACCCACCACATACTCACACTTTTCTCTAAGTATGCCAAGTAACTCCTCCGCAGAAAGTAACATTTTCACAAAATTGATATGTTGCTAAACTATTTCTTTCTCAATTCAGGCTATTCCTAGAATAAACCAGTCTTTTCTTCCAACCAACTGAAGTCCCGCCTATAGCCTATCGCCCACCTTTATACAGTGCTTCTATCTGATGGTTGAGGTAGTCCATTTGGGCACATAATTAAAAGCATTTCAAGCACTTTTGAGTTCTGTAACTAGTTTCAAACATAACTTGCCCCTCAAACAAACAAAATGTAATTCGACTTTTGCTATAATTGCCATCGGCAACGATGTTTTGAATGCGAAAATTTTCAGTTATCATTAGCGAGAAGCCGCTAAGGAGATGAAGGATCATTCAAAATTAGGCAAAGTAAACGATCACGAGCGCGCCATTTTGATGCCATTAACAATGCCAAAGAATACAGAGTAGAAACCAAAATTCAAAATCTATTAGCTCAACACAATTAACGAAGATTTGAAATCAACCGAATTCAAACAGATTCAGAAGAGCGTGTGCGAGTGTGAATTGATCTTACGAACCTCGGAGGGAGTTGAAGCGAGAGATCAGATCGGGAGGGAATTGAGAGGAGTCGGCGAAGAAGTCCTTGAGTCGAATGGCCTGGTCGTCTCTGCCATCGTCGAGCAGCTCGTGGAGTAGCTCGAACGCCGTGAGCAGGTAGTTCTCCTCGAGCAGAAAATTCACGACGCAATTGCACAACGACGACCTCTCCACGTCCATCGGAGCTCACAACCTCCAAACCTTATCGCGACGCCATTGAAGAACCAGAGAACCAAAGCAGATCTCTCTCTGTGTCTCTCTATCTCTCTCTGTCTTTCTCTTCTCGCTGCGTATTTTCTTCAGGAGCTCCTCCGGATCGAGTCGTTGAGTTGTGAGAGAGAGAGGGGAAGGACCGAGGGAACGTGCGCGATTGGGTGCGACGCACCATTCTTTTCATCCGTGCTCTCTTGTCTTGTCAACCGTTGATGCGATGCTTGTTGGTTGTAGATCTGCTGACCGCACTTTTCATTAGTACGTTCACCACGTGTATTTTGCATGGAAAACTGGAGTCGTGTAGCACTGAGAAGGTCAACTATTGACCTTTTTTTTTTA
>JADOBS010301833.1:0-12771 GCA_015708375.1 Cydonia oblonga
TACGGGGGAGAAAGATCTTGGGGGTGGCTGCACTGATAACTCCTCTGGCTTCTTGGCAATGAATGCATGCAACGGATAGTTCAAGTGAGCACTGACGCGGTGAGAAAGAAGCGAGGGATTTAAGGGCAATGGGTTGGAAACTGGGTTTGATGTGGCTGAAATGTTAGACTCCACAACGATGTGGAAGATTACATTCATTGCGCGGTTGTCCATCACTCCCTGTCCAAGACCTCGTCCATCATCTCTTACCAAACGACGGTCAAGCATAATCTCCAACCATCCATTTTTAAGACTTGCCACACCCAATGACTGCCGGGAATGGACTGAAAACCGCTGACCAGCAGACCCCTGCATGAATGCAAGAGAAGGCATAGGGTAGTAATTGCCCTGAACTGGGATTTTATCATAGGTTTCTCTCCGGCTCATCTGAAAGCCATTTAAATCAGAAAAGAATATTCTTTTGTTATCAACATCTGTTTTATATCTAAGTATCAACTCCTTGTCATCAAACTCCTGACCAAGAAGCTCAACATGATACTCCTTCTCAATGAGAAATTCCTGTACGGTATTCTCTCCATTGTAGACACGAGTGCTATGAGAAATGGGGCTCTTCTCCCATTCGGTTCTTGGATAAGAGTATACTTCCTGCACCAAAGGGCCCTCAGAGATCACCAACTGCCCACCTTCTTCGATGATAGGCTGGGCATCCCCATTGGGTTTAAATAGGTAGGCTCCACTTCCCGAGCTAGAATACATAGCTAATTCTTCACCCACAACATTTTGGGAACCATTCTTATAGCTGACCTTCTGCAACAGACCATGCTTCACATCAAAGGTGAGTATTTGGTGCCCGTTCTGGATTTCAGCCACATCAGCGTCTGCTTTTGAGCATGCATATGGAGTGGGGCAAGAAAAAGAACTAGACTTTGAGAAGAATCTTAGTTTTGCTGGTTTGGCCTTTTCACATCCATGCAACCCGTTAGCAATGTAATATGTTTGCAACCCCAAGGCGGGAACAGAAACCTGCCAGTAGACACGATGCCTTCCAGTAAATATTTTGCTTTTATCATGCTGCATCTCAGGAGATATTTGGCTTTGAACACATGTCGAGTTTGAGTCCAGAACAGTAACATCTGGACGGTTAACAATAACCATCACAACCTCTTCTCTTGTCTGCTCCAAAGGATTAAAAAACACCACTGATTGTCTAGTTCCTTCACGGGCCATGATTGCTCTATGGACAGGCTGAACATCATATTTAGATCTCACCTGTTCTGGTTCAAACTGAGAAGGGTTATTGTCATTTTTCTCATGGCGTATTCCAAGCAGTACTTCAACAGCTTTAGACATGAAAATCTGCAAGTCCTGCAAAGATGTGTGCATCCGAGTCCCATAGTCCAGGACCACATGATCTTTAGCAGTACCAGTCACACCGTCATGATGCTGGAAAAGAGCCAAGTTCCTCCTGGCAGCAGCCAACTTGTAGGAGAACCCCATGGGCAACTTTTCACATTGTGCTCTCTCGCAGTACCCAAGCAGGAAAGCCATCATCATATCTGTGGTACGAAGTGTTTGCTCGAGTACTCGATCAACAGCCTTGAAGAAAGGCCTGGAAACATAATAGCCACTCCAATAGTCCTGTTGCCTATCAGCATAAGTGAAGAAGTCACCTGACAAAGAAGGAAAACCCCCAACCTGACCGGAACCAATCTCACCAGGAAGTGAATGATTTATTCTTTCAGCCTCCTCACGAAGGGTCCAAAAGTAATCTTCCAAAGTTCCAAACTTGACCTCTGTGTTTAAACTGGGATTAGAATTGATATAGTCAAACAACATTTGGTAGTTCCTAAACTGAGCTTCAGCTTCATCGATGCTTATGTAGCGGAAATCATCTCCAAGAGGAATAAGAAGTGTATTTGTCCTGTACAGTGTTGATTTCTTCTTATATTGATCCAGTAGAATAAGTGCCCGCTCCTGAACATTTTCCTGGTTGGTCTCTACCGGATTGTCTCCCCACGGACAGAGTTCATAAACAAAGCCACGCATTCGAGCAAAGTCAAACTGACAACAAATGGCAGGCTCTGGCCCACACGTATGTGGAATATCATAAGAATAAAAGGGCATCATATGGACAAAAATATCGGTAGTTTCATCCACATCCCAGCTCTGACGCCATATATACTCCAAATTTTTATGCAGTGCAAGTTCCTTCTTCAGCTCATAATGGGTCCTCTGAATAAGCATATTTTCGAAACCCATGCGACGGAGAAGATATGCCATGGTAGGTGAGTATCCAAACGGATCTATCGCCCATGCATTTTTAGGAACAACCCCAACAGTTTCATTCAACCACATATTTCCTTCAGTCATCTGATTCATCAATTGCCAAAAGATATAAGAAGCAATTCAGCAGCATAAGAGATGCATAAAATCTTAACAAAGAACAATATCAAAAATTTAATATAATGTACCTGCTCAATTATGGCATAATAGTGTGAATTAGCCTGCATCAAGAAGAAGAACCAATCTATTAAGCTTCAACAACACGAACGCATTGGTTAAAATATCAATGTAGATCTAAGAGTAGTCTAAGCATATGCTATACCAGTAAAAACAAGCATGCAGTTAAACAAAAGCTTACATATATGAATATTACCTCATCGTTCATTACCCAGCCACCTCCAACAATTTCTAGCTGACCATTCTTCACCAAATTTGTGAATGACTCCCTTTTGAGATCAGAGGAGTCCCTCCACCATCTTTCGAGATAGGACATCTCTTCCCATATAAACTTGCGCCGAGAATCCTACACATCCAGGAAAAATCCACTCAACTGAATCACACACAATCTCGGAAAGTTTCGAAAACAGAAAAACCTCAACAGAACAGCAAAACCAAAATTATATGTAGTTAACCCATAGTTTTTCTCAGCTGCAATTAGAGCTATCATATAAAATGCAAGTTCTTCCATAATTAAAACAATCAATCCAAGAAAAAGCATTAGCAGATATATTAACTGGAATATATGAACTCAATGCACTAATCATATAAAACAAGAAAATTTAACCCAAATGAGCAAAATTTAAGCTCAAGCAAAACCCAATTAAAAGTTTGAATCTTTTGCTCACCTTAGAAAGCGTATCGACAATGGTGTCGAGAATATGCCTGGATTGCCTATCGTAGTACTCTTCGACGGTGAGCTTCCAGCCGGGATCGTTATGCGAATGGGGCACCACAAACACCTTCAATTTCTCAGAGTCCCACTCGTCCCCTTTGTAGTTCACCCGCCACCCCTGCTTCCACGGCCCGCCGTCCGCATCCGAGAATTCAATCTTGTCGTACAACTCCTTGGTGGTGATGTCAACGGTGGCCCCCGCAGCGGCGTCGGCGCCCGAATCGGCTGCCGAGACGGGTTTGCGGGAGACGGGCTTTCGGGGCTTGGAGAAGCGGGTGGAGGATTTGGATTTGAAGTGGGTGGAGAGGGGTGTGGGGACGCCGTAGCGGAGGATGACGACGAGAAATAGGAAGAGGGAGATCGAGAGGCCGATGATGAAGAAGTTTGCGAAGATGAAGTCGCGGAGGGATAATCGCCTGCGGGACTTTCTGGTGAGCTTGGATTTGGGGTTGGGAGCGGAGGAGGAGGGGAGGAGGGAGTTGGCCCAGCCGCCGCGGCGGGTGCTGCCGATGTACGATGAGAAAGCCATTGTCGTCTGTTTTGCTTTGGGCGAAATGAGATCGAAGGGAAGGAGGAAGAGGAGGAGACGGACGTTACAGTCGGTCGTTTGCTTGCTGATGGTGGGTGGGCCCCGCGGTGGAGATTTTTCAGTTTGTTTGTAGTAGTGGGGTTTTGGTTAGTGTAGCGACGACGGGTCCAATACGGCAATACCAATCGCATCGGTCTGATTATTGGACTATTCTCTTCGACACTCTTGACTTCTTTATTTTTCTTGAATTTTTAACGGCGAAATCGGCTTAATTCATCACTTTAATCTTAGATATTTCAATTTGATAGAAGTTGTTTGAATTTGTCAATCATTTAGATCTTTTTGCGAAAAATTATTGTTAAACAATGATCAAAATGATAAAAATAACCTCAATTTAGTATACAATTGGCCAAAATGATTTGACAAAAATTCAAAGTATTTTTGTTATTTTATCCTTATTCAATGAAATTCTTTTATGAAAAAGACTAAAATAATTGATAATGTTCAAACTCATGGATCATTTCTATCGATTTCAAATCTCATGGTCTATAGAGTAAATTGTAGCAATGATCCTTCAACCTTAATTAAATTAGAGCAATGGTCCCTCAACTAAAAATCCATTATCATTGGTCCCTCAACTCATCAAAACTTGTAGCTATGGTCATTTTCGTCAACTTCGTCAAAATTTTGTCAAAATGAGTTATGTTGGAAGGACCATTGCTACAATTGGATTAAAGTTGATTGATCATTTCTCCAACTGGGTTAAAGTTGAGGGACCATTTCTCCAGTTGGATTAAAGTTGAAGGACCATTGGTAATGAATTTTTAGTTGAGGGACTTTTAGATGAGTTGAGATACCAATGCTAATGGATTTTTAGTTAATAAATCATTGCTCCAATTGAGTTAAAGTTAAGGGACCATTACTACAATTTACTCTTATATATAATAAGAGAAAATTAGGTACTAGAAAAGTACTAACTCGAGGTCTCGAGTTCGATTTCATTTCCACAGTAACGCTTTCTGCACATTTGAGACTGTTTTTGAACTGACTAAAAAGCAATCCTTCATAAACAAATAAACTTTTATATATCTGATACAAATGCATTCATCGTCGAAACAAAAATGTTGCGTAGCAGTTCTTGTGTAGCTCAATTATACAGTACGCTTGTTAACCAAAATAATTAAACAAAAATACCGGCATGAACACGAGCGGCACGCAAAAACCAGGAAGCAAGCTCTCTCTTCAACATCATAAAATGATTTCCTCCTGTACGCTAACGTTAAGAGTCTTATTGGGGAGAACGATGCTGTTGATCACCACAACTTCGTCTTCAACTGTCACCTCTTCTCCTGCGAAAAGAAAACGAGAGGGCTCTTCAAATCGGTCAAATGCATTGAAAAATATCCTTGCGCGTTCAACAGCATCAAATTCTTAGACGAAAGAAATGAGAAACCAGGCATGCATACCGAGGATGGTAATTCCAAGCTTTGCGCTGTAGTCTCCGTCAGCCTAAACCAGTAAATTAAGTTTTTAGTTGGCCACAAGAATGACGAGCAAGCCTTGCAAGTTTATAGAAATGTATAACTTAACAGAAACGGTGAGTTACTAGTTGCATTCGCTAAAGTTTGTGAGTTTTCCTTATCGTGCAACTACATAGCTAGACTTGCCTGGACACGTGACCATTTTCCAATAGACGACTTCCATCCAACAATAGCATTTATAACGACTGCATTTTCCTGTCATGAAATAGAACAATGAAGTTTGGATAAATTCACTAAAGCATTCCCAATACGCTATAGTTCTTGTTTATCCATCGATATACCAACTTCAATACCTTGATTTCCACGTCATCCAAGACAATGCAATTTATAAGCCTTACTCCTGCCCCTACACGAACATTTGCTGAAAGAGACACATCGGGACCAATCTGTGCACAAAAGTAACTCGCACTTTAGAAGGAAATGCAGAAGAAGGAAGCTCTAATTCAGAGCATCAGTAATGACTGTGCTATCCTGCCTCCACTATATTCACCATCCTACTCCGTTCCATATTCATGTACAACATATATACACAATACATGCAACCGCAAATAAGAACAGAATAAAATGGGGTACATGTATACAAGTACAAGGTGCGATGGAAGTGAAATTACCTTAGAAGTTGGATGTACCTTTGCCGATGGATGAACATAAACATTACCAACAATTCTAGCATTCTTGGTACCATCTCCACTAGCTAAAATGTGTTTGGAGTTAATTTGGAATTGAGAAAGATACAAACCCGAACATTTTAAAGACATTCTGTAACAGAAACAAAGATTGGTATAAGGCAAATGATAGTAAAGATTAAGGGAAAAGGAAAAATAAATGAAGCTATTAGGATAAATTAGGCCACCCAGGAGTCTTGATCTGTTCCCAAAAATCCATGGTCTCATATGTATACAGTTTCTTCTTTCCAGCAAGAGGTGACAAAATATCTTGATCCAATCTAACAAAATCTGTAGGAAGAGTCCTGTTGAAAGGAGTGTAAATTAACATTAAAAGTGACGCACACTAAATTTAAACTAGTAACAACTCCATTTCTAAACGCATATTATACTGTGTTCATGCCACAAGAGATGACATTTCAGGGGATCCCAAACAAAAGTTCTTCTAGTACTGACACAAAATAATCTTAGCTTTTAAACAGGTGTTCACAATGGATACGATCTGGACAAGCGGCAAGCACTTCTCAAGTGAAACCAGGGAATTTAAATGAGAAATCGCTATAAGTTCATTATTCACAGTAAAAGTATGCAACCAGGATAAAGAGGCCAACCTTGTTGCGGACTGGAGGGCTTCAAAGCTGGAAACACGACGTAAATTAGCTGCAAATGTCAAATACAAAGTCAGACTCCCAGAAGATGGAAACCAGGGAATTCAAATGAGAAATAGCTATAATAAGTTCATTGTTCAGATATGGACAGACATCAATGAATGCTGCACGGCTATTCATTTGCATCATGATCCAAGCTTCATGACTTCATTTTGAATATTCTATGGAGTAGCAAATGATTCATCAACTGTGAAAAATTTATGCATATTTACTTCATAGGGGTAAAAGAAAATAGGAATTGCAATACGTGTTAAGGCCAAATTTGTAGTAATTACAAATCAAGTAACATAATATCTTTATAGCCAGAATTTGAACCCAAGTGCAAACCAATCCACAACTATATTGCCAGTAGAGAAAAAGACAAACCTCTGCCTTCTCGGTGACTGGAGACTTCTTGAATGGCAGAAAAAATATCTGGAGTAAATACATATACACCACAGTTGATCAAATCACTCACCTGCATTTAGAAAATAGATAACCCTCACAAAATGTGGCCGGGAACAAGCAAATAACACAAAGAATTGAGATCATCAAACACCAACTAAATGAAAATTTTCTGAACATTAACTGCATCGTTTACGTACGAAAGTCTCTGGCTTCTCAGTATAATGCAATAGTTCTTTGGTGGCAGGATCAGCAACCAACTCCCCAAACTGGTTCGCAGATTCAGCAGAAACCTACAGATGAACCAAAAAATGAAGAATAGAATGATGAAAAAACAAGAGGAAAGAGCATCAGCAATATGGAGCAGAGTTGCATCATTATTCAATAATTCAAGCCGTCTGTCAACAAACTAACCTTAATTACTAACATTGTACCCATCCCCTTGTATCCTTTATGAGCCTCTGCAACGATCAACAACAAGAAGCAATAAAAGGAATTAATTCGTTGAATTCTTATCTATAATTCCACGCAATAAACTTCCAATTAACATACACGAATACGGAACACAAAACTCACCAAGCATGTCTGCAAGCGGAAAACTGCAGCAAACATCACAATTCAGCAAAAAGATGTGCGACTGTTCCACAGACACAAACGCAACATTGCATTAAGCAAAATTTTATTACAAACATAGCACTGGAAAATGGAAACAAACGAGAATTAAGCATAGAATTCGAACCGGGCTGTCTTCCATGATGATATCTCTGTAGTAATACAGTCCGCCGGCCGAGCCGTGCGGTTTGTCCTCTCTCAAGTACCTCACTGGCACTCTGAGCTCATTGGAAATGGAAGACACGTACAGTGCGAATTCTTTCTCTTCATAGAATCCAACCAAATAGATTTGTGCTAAATTGGGTATCTGTAGCATAAAATCAAGCATTCAAATCTTGCTACTTAGTTCGAAATCAAAATTCTTTGATGGGATTTTGGTTAAAGGTCGAAAAGCCAAAATCCAAAAGCTAAAAGCCAGAAGCCAAAAGCTAACCTTTTTACAAGCTGAAATGGGGTGGTACACCATAGCCTGCCCAGCCAATGGGAACAGCGGTTTCGGGGTGTTGAATGACAGAGGCCGAAACCTAGTCCCTGCCCAGAAAATCAAACGCAAGAAAATCAGAAAAATTGAAGAACAAAAACTGAAGGAAAAGATTAGGAATTGTACGAAGAGTAGTACCTTTGGTGGGCCCGCCCACCATGATTACAGCGACTACCTTCTCCACCATGACTGAAACGGAAACCCTAGATCTTGAGCTGGGCTGGCGATCTCAGCTCCTCGGAGACAAGCTCAAAGTCTGAAGCTTTGGAGGAGGAGTAGAGAGTCCGTTACTAAAGCACATATGCTGACTTTTGGCTTCTGTGGTGAGAATTGAGAACTAATCATAATTTTGCTAAAATCGGATCCCAAGGGAGAATATTACTTGAACTCGACACCATCTACGACGTCGTTCGCTTTTCTTTTTTTCTTTTTTTTTTCGACAAGCGACGATATTTGGCATTTCATTAATCATCCAAGAGCAATACATGGGTGCCAATTTGGTGCAATCCTTCAGTGATCAAGAAAATGATTTGAAGGTGAATTTGTGAAAAAGAGACAATAATAGTAAACATCTAGACAGTTACCACATGTACGAGAACTTCCCACTACACCCATACAAACTTGTCACATAAACGATATATAACAGATTTGTAGGTGAATGCAAACAGTCATCGCCGAATAGCCCCGCCACATAAAGTCATTGTAAGAGCGAGACCACATAAAGTCATCGTTATTAGACGAGACCACATAGTACAACGCTCAAAGCGAAAACCAAGTACAGCCATCGTTGTAGCGCGCCCACAACACTCGCTAGGCGAGGCGATAGAGTTAGACTAAACTAACTCAAAACTAAACTAAATTAAATTAAACTAAACTAGGCTAAAAAACTAATCCGAGAAGGGAACCACTAAATGACACAATCTGGTGGGAGGAAAGAACCCTCAGGCAAAGATCACAGTCGTGCCGAGGCACAAGACGACAAAAACCCTAAACACCATCCGGGTCTAAAGAGAAGCTGCCACCGACCCCCAGCCTTAGCCAGAGGCTGGCGGCTATGGAGGAAGGCTAAGGTTTGGCTTTGGTTCAAGGGGGTTTCTAGAGAGAGTTTCTAGAGAGAGAAAATGAGAGCTCATAAAATCTGGAACTCGTTTTTAAACTTTCTACATGCTCTTTTTAGTTCTCACACAACCCTCTCAATGTTCAACCGTCGGATCGAATGAATTGAAAAAATCAATGACAACAATTAACATGGGTGTGTGGAAGGTAAAAGTGATTGTGTAAATAGCATTATCCTTTGTAAAAAAATATATCCTTTCACTTGTTCGAGTCTCTCTATCCGTAGATTAAAATAATTTAAAATATACATAATCATTATCAACTCTCTAGTATTTCAATGATAATTCTCGTTACAGAGTTAAAGTAAGGCAGACTGAACATAGGCAAATTAGCTAAAACATAATCTCACACTCGAATTTCTCTCATAATATAATTTATATCATAATATCTCTCGAACATATAAATTATATCAGAATATTGCTTGAACATGAACCGCAAACTACATTATATTGTATTGCCTGCTAAAAGAAGTTTACATACATCCAATCTATCCAACACAACTATTGCCCTTTGCATGTTTCTTGACATGTCCAAACACAATTACATTCATTAGCCACACAAACATGAGCTGCCACTTCTCATGACAAGAGGGAAAGATGCATGCCCATCTTCAAGCAGAAAAACATCTGGCATCATAAACTTCATAATGTTTGACAAAATCTTTTTTTCAGCTTCAAGATGTACACAAAGAAGTCCCCAAACGATGGCGAGAGAGGCGCCGGAGAAACCCATCTGGAACCGCCAACAGGGTCCTAAATCGCATCTAGTCCACAATAAATGGGCTACAATGTCACTGTCAATTCTGTCAAGGGATGAAAGTTGTCAAAAGTTCTAATGCTATGACCCAACGCATTCCAACTGCAATGTTATATCCTTGACTCCAGCTTCGTGTAGTACCTGTGAGACCCGTGCCCTTGCAGCAGCCCTGTCAAACTCTGTCGAAACACCACTACGTCTGAGTTTGTGAAACTCCATATACGTGCCAGTTTCGAATGCCAGAAACCCCCTTATCTTCCTAACCTTGATAAGAGCTTTTCTCAAATCCTGCTCGATCGTGTGCTCTAGGAAGTCTTTGGAGCAAGATTTTTGCCGAGTTTCTGAGTAATGGGATAACTGAAGATATAATCCAGACAGAAATGAATATTGACCAAAGTAAGTAAATTTCGAAAACCAAAGAGAAAGTTCTGTTAATCTCAAAAATCATTTTGACTAAAAAGTCTTCTGCAAATCCGCCACTGAAATTCCTTCTCAAGCATTCCTCCTCCACTCCGGGAGTTCCCCTAGGCCATTTGATTGACGTAAGCATTTTTATCATATGATGATGATGATGAGCTAATCATGAAAGAGAAAGTCACTACATTGTCCATTAAGTATAAATTTCACTACTTCACGTAACTTTAAAAATTCATATTATCTCAAACATTCTTTCCCAACTTAGACTTGATTAAACCTATGCGAAAAAAGAAACCACAAACAAGTTAAAGATATAATCTAAGCTAAGTCTATATATGATACGGTATGAACATATATAAATAAGTTATTTTAATCAAAATGGTCTTTTGAGATTGAAATAACTCTTCACCTTGATCCCTTCATCAATCATTTTGGTAATTTCGTGAAAAATGTTAAATAAGGACCAAAACGACAAAATATCCACAATTTTAATAAATAAAGGACGAAAATGATTGACGGTGGACAAATTCATGGACTACTTCTCTCGATTTTAAATCTCAAAGATTAACGTGAGAAGTTATATATGTCAATCTCATGGACCATTTTGATTTAAAAATAAATAATAAAAAAACCTATAATAAGGTATCATTTTAGAAGTGATTTTAGAATGACTGATAATACTTTTGATGAACTGCTTTTGAAATTAATTTTTAGTAAAAATGTAAGTGAATTTTGAAAAAAAAAACTTGAAATGCTTCCTATAATAAACACATCACTGGTGTTTCATTTCAAATTCTTTTGGAATCCAAAAACAATTTCACTAAAAACATTTTCAATCATTTTAAACATTTCCAAACAAGTACTAAATATTTACATATATGTGGTGTTTAAGTGAAACAATCTAAACATCATGAGAGTGCGTCTTTTGTAATTAGCACAACTGCAGAGATCAACTTCATCTACTATCCCACACTTGCATCAACAATATAAATTAATTTATGCATTTATAAATAATAGTCCCTTGTTTTACAATACAATTAAAAGTGTGCATTAAGTTTATCGATCATGTATTTACAATCATTTTGCTCGTATATATATACATAAATAATTGTAAGATTAAATACATATTGATGCATAAACAATACCAACAATATCCGTACATTGAAAGGTGTAATTAACCGCGTTGTACAAAAATTCCATACCTAGATTAAATACAGCATAACATGTGGGTTGTGTTTATGTAAATCGGAAGAATATCCAAGAATGTGTCCGCACTCATGTCTCGAATCTCGATAGTGCTTTGCATACGTGTGTCAACTCAAGCATCGGAGAATTGAAGATTACAAAACGACGGTTCTTTTACCTCCATCGTTGTCCCTGTCCCTGTCGACCCTCTTGTAAAGGTTATCATGTGTAGCTAGCTCAACCATGCACAATTCAAAAGTAGGTAACACTAAAAGGCAGTCGTGTCTTGAAAAAATATAATATCATATAAGTTTTATAGATATTGGAAACAGTCACATGATGTATTATTCAATGTGTTATAATAAAAGCGAACGACATAACTGATATGTTCCAATTTTAAAATTTATTTATAAAATACAAATATATGTATTATAATTTAAGATAAATAGTAATGTCGCATGATCGTGCTCTCCTAGAACTGACGATTTTGTTTTGTTTTTATCTCTCAGAAATCTTTCACTACAAATCGCTAGTCGTTTTCATAAAGAAATCAAGTGCCTTCCAACGTTGCACGCCACCCAAATGAAAAGTTTAAAACTACTCCTCCACTACAAAAAAAGGGCCTTTTGCGACAGAACGGACACATCGCAAAAAGTGATTAAAATATGGTAAAAAGCTACGGCCTTGTGACGACAATGGACATGTTGCAACAAACCTATGTCGCAAATGTTTTAACAACTATTTACGACACAAAATGACCGTCGCAAATATTATTTGCGACAAAATTACGACATTATTTAAAGCATCGTTAATAATAGATCCAATTGTAAAAAAATTTATGGCGTCATATTTGACGCCAGGTACAAATTATTCTATTTAATTTTACAAACTAGAAACATATTATTATTGAACAATTTGCATTGTATTAGCATATACAAGTACAACACAACTATGAAAGCACCACTATAGTTTTACTTAAAGTTAGCTGAATGGTCATATACATTATACACCAATGAGTGTGAGGCTCATGGTCGTGGTCGTGATTTTGTGCCTGACCCTTAGGAACAATTAACAATCCATTTTCCTGCCATAGTGAAACATGTTTGACATCAGTATTGTTTGTACCATACTTGACCAATCCCGAAACTACTGAGCACCGGTCAACATTATACCGTCAAGGATCCACAAGAATCTCCCTCCAACCAGGAGGCCAATCACAGCGCGACACGTGTTAACATCGAA
>JADOBS010301834.1:0-12772 GCA_015708375.1 Cydonia oblonga
AATAAATTGTAAAGACTTGTTGAATACTTAAATGAACACACATTATATGCTTGTTACCTATGTTTTCAATATGTCTAATACTTCATAATATATATATGTCATTCTATTTTATAGTTTATGATGAAATTATATATATTTTAAGTATAAACATACACTTATTTACATGAAATATGATAGGTTTACTTAAATCCACCTAGTCCACCTAGGCGCCTAGGCGCTAGGCCCCAGCCTGCCGCCCGACTAGCGCCTAGCGCTTTTTAGAACCTTGCGAGTAATATTATCATACTACTGAAATAGTAAAGAATTTAGAATAAATAAGCAATCATGAGTAAAACTGCATTCAAATGATCAGCCTATAAAGACTTCCCATTTACAAACACATAATATCTTGTATGCTTGCAAAGTCACCAATGAATTTTGCCTATTTCTACAATGCATCAGTTAGGTTCAATGAAAACATGATTAGATTTATAAATTTAAATTTAAACTGTAGCTGGCAAAGCATTAAGATTCAAACAATCTAAGATTCTAATATTTCCAAAAGTGTTTGATTCTATAATTTGTCTGCTAAACTAACAGAAAAGGACACCTGAAATGTTCGACATAAGTTACTGTCATCAAACAATTAGAAACTTTAAAGAGTGAGACTACGGCCAAAATAAAACCGTATCATACACTGATTCCTATTGGTCTAGCGTCACTACAGCTACATTGAATAACTAGATACAGGAGATACAACATAAACAAACAACTGAAACAATATGGTCCATAACATTGTAATATAGACACCAAAAAGAAATTTCATGATGTCAGGTCACACAAAGCATATTAAAACATTTATGGTATCATTACCTTTGCAACCGTTGAACCAATACGCTTTTCCCTATCCGAAGCATTTTTCTCATTTCCACGAAGAATGAGAGACTCAAACTGTTCCTTAAAACTGAAAGAAAAAAAAATCGAGAGTTTTATACAGAAACAGATAAATAACTCAAGGCAACCAGCACAGGGAGGAAATTATTACCATTTCTTATCTCCCAGTAGCTCAGGGCAACAGAAGTTGAATAAGGCCCACAACTCCTATTTTAGACATAAAAAGTACAAAGAATCAACAAATTACGTCTAGGTTTTTGTTTAAGACATAAAAAATGTAAACAGGAATAATATGGCACAACCGAACCTGACCTTCAGATTATTTTGCAATGGCGTGCCGCTTACAATAATGCGATGGCCACAAGGTATCTCAAGCAAACTTTTGGCTCTTTGTGTACTAGGGTTCTTTATGAGATGCCCCTGAGATATAAATAGGTCCATTTTATCATTATGCAAGGAAATAAAGTTCTTACACAAATAAATTTGGTTGTTTCATGCACTTTTCAGATAAAGAAATCTGGTTTCTCACAGGCAACTAAGTATGTTACAAGTATAATTTGATGTGTTGGATGCGTGTGAGTACCAGAGTGCACATTCAACTGAGGCAAACAAGGAAATTGATTGGATGAAACATCAGGGCGTGAAATTTTTCAAATGTACAAACTAAGTAACACAAGATCATTTTGTTAATAATTTCAAAGGCATCTATATATCTGAAAGAGGAACTGCTTGAAAGTATCTGTAAAAGCAATAAAATTACTTGAAAAGATGACACTACTAAAAAAGTTACGGAAATATTAAACAATCAATAATTCACCAATTAAGCATGCATGTTTTATCATAGTATATCCCTGATCAATCTGTGACGTATACAAGGAATCAAGGCTTCTCTTAGATGGGACCCTGCACTATGGTATGTGAGAGGCCGGTTGAGTACTTGAAATGACTAATAAGCTTTCTTTTGCATGACGATAATTAATAGAAGCTATAATGTTCCCTTAGAAAAAACAATAACAGTCAATTACTCAAAGAAAGTAGCATATGCATTCTCACCTCATCAAGTATCATATAATCCCATATGATATCTTCCCTTCCATCATCAAGAACATAGTCATCCCCTCTTAAAGATTTTGAGTTAACCCGCACAATATCATAAGTTGTGAGAAGAATGCCTTTGTCCTATGAGAAAAGCAATGAACAGTGAGGACAGAATCATATGGAATTTAAGCATGGTTCTTATTTTAAAAGAAAAAAAGTACAGCCAAAATCATACTACAAGCTTACTCAAACTACATTAGTTAAATAATCTGGATGCATCATGATGCTTCATTCTGTGGTAATTAAAGATTTTAATGGTTGCATCAGCTTCTCTCCATTCCTATATACATGTTGAATTCAAAAGAAAAAAGGGCATCTGCATAGTTAAACATGTTGTTTGCTAATAAATATATTGCATCTCAGATGTTCATGGAATTTGTTTACGGTTTCTGAGTTTTTTCTGTGTTTTGGGTTGGTCTTCTTGACCAACCTCTTTGTTGCTTTTCTCTACTCTTCATAGAATCGTTCTTTATGATAAAAGAAACAATGTTGACTTTTTTTGGATTTGACAAAAAAGACACATCAATCACCTGATGTATTTATATTATAGAAGAATTACCTGAAGTACGTACTGAAGCTCATATTTTCGAGCTTTGGCGCAAGTCCCATAGTATCTACATAGACACACAAGCAAATGATTACAGTTTGGCTTTCTTACATACATGATACATGAGAAATTAATCATATAAAACAAGACCAAGCAGCCTCACTCTCTTATCTTATCAGCAAGACCCACAGATGATAATTCTTTAATCCAATGGGAAAGCAGTGTTTTAGGGGCCACAACCATAACTCTTTTAATCAACCGTGAATGAAATAATCCTGCTACGAAGCTACAAATCTGTAAAAAGATTAAACCAGTACCTATGAATTACACAAAAGAAGAAAAAGGACACCAAAGTAATATATCTGTTAAAGTATCCTCTTTCATTACCTGCATCGTTTTGCCCAAACCCATGTCATCACCCAAGATTCCACCCTTCCCCTGACAATGCAAAGACCATAGCCACTTTAGGCCATCACGCTGATGTGGAAACAACATTGTTGCAATCTTCCCAGGCAATTTGTAAGTAGATGTGAGACCATTCAAAGTAATAGAACTATCAGTCACCAGAGCACAATCATCAGTAGAATCATCGATCACAATAAGCTCATCAGATTCATAGCACTCTTTAACAATACCACTGTGCCTCCCTGATTCTATAACTATCTTATTGTCACTCAAAAATACACAGCCATCCTCAACACCAACCTCTCCTTTTCCAACTTTAGGAACAAGAGGACGGGCCACAGTTTTTGGTTTTTCATCCACCCATAAAGTTTCTCTTTTCTTTTGACCATCATGTTTCATAGCCAGGCTGCCTCCTTGAGGTTCACTCGGCAAATAAGCATCTGTCTCCTTGCCTTTGGTTTTAGACACATTAGAACCTTCAACCATGTCCGCTTTTCTGGCACCCCTCCTCTCAATTGACAGTAAATCAAGCCTCGAGCTCAAGTCATCAAGAATATCCCTAATCTCATTCCCGCCACCATTGGCACTAGTCTTACTCGGATTTTTTTTCAGAACTTCCGGTGATTCATAATCAGCAATGCCCGAAACGTTGGGCACATCAAGCACTGGTTGTTTGTCAGCATGATCACTGTCAGCCCGATGAGAAACTTTACAAAGACGGCGTCTACCTTCAATCTTAACCTTTGAAGGTTTTTCTTCTTCTAGAATTGATACCATAAACAAAAACAAAAACAAAATATAAGGAAAAAAAAAAATCAAACAATTTGGGGTTTTCCAGTCACACGAGCATTTAATCAAACAGATAGTGGGCAAGCGAGGAGCGATTACCAGGAGAAGAATCAAAATCAGCGAGTGAGAAATGAGGAAGGTTGTGAACCCTTTGGCCTTCGATCGGTGGCTTCACCTCCTCCATTTCCACTTTATCGCCCCCTGCTGATTACCCAACAAAAAAATAACAAAACAAAATTAACGAAAAATAAATACAATAAAGAAAAATTAAGGAGGGAAGAGAGTAAAGTGTTTGTTAGGATTAATAATACCGGCGGGTGTGGAAGAAGGATTGGCAGCAGCAGGAGGAGGAGAGAGGAGGTGCTGAAGGAGGCGATAGTGGCTGTCGTTTAGACTCTCTGGTTTTTTGCTGCCTTTCCTCTCCGCCATTTCCAAAGTAAATGCGACAACTTTTTAAATTTTATTTTTCGTTTTTAATATTTGCGGTCTTTCCATATATGGAGCTTTTCATTCCCGCTTTGGAGTGCCACTTTCAAATTTCAAAGTTTGTAATTTGCACAATTTTTTTTTTTTTGTGGGATTCATCTATATTTTGTTTTTTTACAAACATATCGTTAGTTTTGCATTTACATAGTAAAACCTTAATAATTTAATGTTTAATAAATTAATAACCTTCATTAAATAACGTGCTTAATTAATAATTTGCTGATTATAATATAACACATTATACATTGAAACAATATAGTATAATTTTACTGTACAATTTATTAAAAAAATTAATATAAATTTTACTTAATTAAATAAATAAAACAAAAATCTAAATACAATAACAAACTTTAACAGTATTGAATGCATCAAAGCACAATTACCAAATTTATGAAAAGACGCAATTTGTTGTTTGGTAAAAAAAATGGCTGTTGATTCTTAGTAGAATGTTTGGCTGGAAAAAGTGCTTTTATATTTAATTATTTATAAACATATTACTTTACGATCTTTAAATATAGATTGTAAATAGACAAAGGCAAATATTACTTTTGTTGTTGGTGGAATGGAATCCGGATCCTCTTTGTAAGGATTTCAGAGATTCGTGAATCATCTTCATTCATCGTATATCGTACGATCATAAATTATTTTAAATTTTTACTTCGTTGTTGGTCGAATGGAATCCGGATCTTCTTTGTGAGGATTCCAGAGATTTGTGAATCATCTTCGTTTATTGTTTATCGTACAGTCATAAATTATTTTAAATATTTTATTTAAAATTAATTACAAAAAATACATGATAAAAACTGACCGTACGATGAACGGATGTGATTTACAAATCTTTATGATCCTCACCAAAAAAATCCGAAAAGAATCATGGTGGGGTTGAACGAACATATATATTTAGGGAGATCCTTTTCCTAGAGATTCTAGGAATTCCTTGATCGTGATTGTTCATCATATATCGTGCGGTCAGTTTTCATTAGGTACTATTTATATTTAATTTTAAATTATAAATTTTAAAATAATTTATGACCATACGATATACGATATGTCATACTTATATCGTAGATGGGTTTGGTGGTATTGATCTCCATTTGAACTTAAACAATGATCAGTTTTGAGGAATGATTAACCTTTTGTTCAATTATTTGTTATAGTCGTTCGTCAAGTCTCAAAAGTCTAGGGTTTACTTGAAGAGGTTTCAATTCAAGTATAAGAGGAGGACTCTGCACCGTTTACGCACCTCACACTAGTAAGATCTTTCTACATATATATTTTGCTCCCCCTAAATAATTAATTAATTTAAAAGAAATTATGTAAGCACACAAATTAATTATAATAAATGTAAATATGATGTCGATATCACAAGGATTGCTTAAATACCTATTTAACCGATTATTTATCGTAGTTTGTAGACTTAATTAAACAAACAAAAGATTAAATTGGAAATTTGATTAAACTAAAATTTGCAGTAAAATAATTATCGAGGGTGAAAAGAGGGACAACTGAGAAGGAGAATGGATCAGTGTTTTTTATGCATGTTTTTTCTTTCGCATTGTGCCTTTATTTATACTAATTCAATGTAGAGATTACTTGCATCCCTAGTGATACAATCATACAACGATAATCTTATTACATTATTTCGTCTACTTTACACAAGAACACTTAATATATAAATTACTATTCTATAACAAAACTAAAATAAGAATACTAAAAGGACAAACAAATAAATATTTGTTCAGAAAACACTTTCTTTTATTTTAAAAACACTTCTAACGAGTCATAACGTGTTGGACACGAGATAGATGTGTGTGCGCTCACCTTGGAAAGTGAGTTCACTCAACCCCGACCAAACGTGGAAAGAAACGAATGGAAGAATTACCTACTCGTCCAAAATTTATCTTTCTAAAATGTTATTTGTGTGAAAAAAGTTATTGGGCTAAAAGAGTAAGAAACATAAGTATATGGAGGCCCAAATAGTTGATGCTTGGGTCACCCGGGTCAATACCCGAAACACCATCAGTGAGAGACTGACTGGGATCTGGGAAGAACAGAGGAGAAAAAATTTCTGCTCATTTCCCTTGCGACTAGTCCTACTGAGAGAGGTATGAACAACGACAATCCATGAAGATGGAAATGGAAAGGCAGATCAGAATCCCCAATCGAAATCCGACGGTCTTCGTTTTTCTCCTACTCCTTGTCAGTTGTCAGCTGTGCTCCGTCGTCTCCTGGAAGAGAGAAGAGTTCAGGAACTGTAACCAAACCCCATTCTGCAAACGAGCCCGTGGCCGCAAACCCAGCTCCTCCTCCTTCGCCGCCCATGACGTATCTATCTCCGACGGTGACCTCACAGCCAGGCTTGTCCCCTCCGACAAAACCCTGGAAGATCAAGACCAAATCCAAATCAAGCAATTGATTCTCACTCTTTCTGTTTACCAAGATGGGATCTTGCGGCTCAGGATCGACGAGGACCCCAAACTCGATCCACCCAAGAAGCGTTTCGAGGTTCCCGATGTGGTTATGCCGGAGTTTTTGAGCAAGAAGCTGTGGTTGCAGAGGCTTTCAACGGAGACCATCGGCGGCGATGCAAGTCCTTCGTCGATCGTCTACTTGTTGGATGGCTACGAGGCGGTGCTCCGGCACGATCCCTTCGAGGTGTACGTGCGCGAAAAGGGAGGTAATCGTGTAGTTTCTATGAATTCTCATGGTTTATTTGATTTTGAGCAATTGAGGGTGAAAAAGGATGGTGAGGATTGGGAGGAGAGTTTCAAAGGGCATACGGATACAAGGCCTTTTGGCCCGCAATCGATTAGTTTCGACGTGTCCTTTTACGATGCTGACCATGTGTATGGGATTCCTGAGCGTGCTACAAGCTTTGCTCTGAAGCCCACTAGAGGTCCTGGGGTTGAGGAATCTGAACCCTATAGATTGTTTAACTTAGATGTGTTTGAGTACATTCATGATTCCCCATTTGGACTTTATGGTTCCATACCCTTGATGATTTCGCACGGCAAGTCACGCGGGACTTCTGGTTTCTTTTGGTTGAATGCTGCTGAGATGCAGATTGATGTTCTTGGAACCGGCTGGGATGCAGAGTCTGGCATTTCTCTCCCTACGTCACAATCAAGGATCGATACACATTGGATGAGTGAGGCAGGTATCATCGATGCCTTCTTTTTCGTAGGACCTGGACCTAAGGATGTAGTCCGCCAGTACACAAGTGTAACTGGAACACCTGCAATGCCACAGTTGTTTGCTGTGGCCTATCACCAATGCAGGTGGAATTATCGTGATGAGGAGGATGTTGAGCAAGTTGATTCTAAGTTTGATGAACACGATATTCCGTATGATGTTTTGTGGCTTGATATTGAGCACACAGATGGGAAGAGATATTTTACATGGGATAGAATGGCTTTTCCGCATCCAGAGGAGATGCAGAGGAAGTTGGCTGCTAAGGGTAGGCACATGGTTGCTATTGTGGATCCTCATATTAAGCGGGATGATTCCTACTTTTTGCACAAAGAGGCCACAGAAAAGCAGTATTATGTTAGGGATGCCACTGGAAAGGATTATGATGGGTGGTGCTGGTCTGGTTCATCATCGTATTTGGATATGTTGAGGCCAGATATCAGGTCCTGGTGGGCTGAAAAGTTCTCTATTGAGAATTATGTTGGCTCAACTCCTTCACTGTACATCTGGAATGACATGAATGAGCCTTCTGTCTTCAATGGTCCCGAGGTAAGTTACTTAATTGCCACTGTACCATGCTTTTTATTGAGATTTGAGTTCTTTTTAGTTATATATTTATGCCTTATTATTTCAATATAATACTCTTTATTGTTATTCAAGGAGAAATTTGAGCCAATAACTTTTCTTTGTATTTGCGATTTTATTATTATTTCAATGTGGAAAGGTGGTTAAGACACATCCAATTACTTATTACGTATTTTTTTCATGAGTGAATTAGTTCAGTTTTGTCCAAGTATAGTAGGTTGATTTTATGTACAAATAATCATCATTTGTTTGTACAAACATGTATCATCTCTAACCTATGAGTAGGAAAATGTGGAAGATCAGAGTGTTAAGGCACATTTATTAACTTCAATCACAATAAAAAATAAAAACTAAAATTGTTGCAGTAGCATCATGAACAAATATATGATTACATTAAGGAAGTGGGATTGTGTAAGGAATCAGGTTTAATTGCCATAGCGACATTTTGTGTCTTTTGTATTCGCTTGGAATCTCTCACTGCATTCTTGGTCTCTAGTTCTTACATATTATGTTTGTTGCAGCATTGATATCTTTTGTGGAATTTCTTTGTGGTTAATATTTTCCCATCGAATGTACAATGTTTCCTTATAGACTAATTTATTGAAATATAATATTAGAATAGAAAACTTTTTAGTATTCAAATTATTCGAGCAAGGATGAGGTGGGCATTTTGGTTTACAGGCATCAAGTTCTATAGTTATGACTCAACCATATCCCTGTACTAGCCTAGTCTGAGCAGGCAAATACTTTAATAATACTGCTGCTTGAGAATAATAGGGGGAAGTTGGTCAAATTTGAGGTGCTGAGAAGATGGAATTTTTAAGTTGGTCGTAGCACAAACTGAAAATCTGGAACATACAAATGAATTTAACTTTGATTTCTTTTCTTTACTTCTAAACCTTCTATTCAAATGTATGCTTAATTTAGGTGAATTACACTCAAGATTTCTTACCAATACTGTCTTCTATATTAGTTATGATGTCTAAATTTGCAGTGGATTTAGGATTAACTTGTGGCTTCTTAGACTGGTTTGGAACTGATAACTGTATGTCTAACTCGGCGAATTAACTTTGCCTATTGGTTGAAAACAAACAAGCGTACTAAACTCCTTGTTAGACTAGCCTAAATGCAGTCTCTAAAGCTTGAAATCAGCTCAATAATTTTTCCGAGTCAGACGCCAGTACAACTTAAGTTCTTAAACTCCCTGGGAATCACTTACTGTGGATTTTGGAGTTTATAGTCCTGTATTGCTTATTTTATGTCTTGGTCCATTGTCAATAAAAGGATAGGCTTTAGCTTGTTTATGAACTATTAGTGAATAGTGATACAATATGTGACTGACTAAGAGTGAAATCAACCTGAAAGGATTAGAGAAACACTCTCAATTTTTCATTTTTTGCTGATGCTGCATTAGAGGACCATAGGAAATTGTGATTACTGAGTGTTTATGACTTGTTTGGTTAGCCCCATTTTTTCGTTAATTTTAATTTCTAGTGTACCATCTAACCATCTCATGATTGTTGACCATGACCAGGTTACAATGCCTAGAGATGCTTTACATGTCGAAGGTGTAGAACATCGAGAGTTACATAATGCCTATGGGTACTACTTTCACATGGCTACAGCAGATGGGCTTGTGAAGCGAGGTGATGGAAGGGATAGACCTTTTGTTTTATCAAGAGCAGTATTTGCTGGAAGTCAAAGGCATGGAGCAGTATGGACAGGAGATAATTCAGCTGATTGGGATCACCTTAGGGTTTCAGTTCCAATGGTTTTGACGCTTGGTCTTACTGGGATCTCATTCTCAGGTATCAAAAGCCATATTTTCGTATTAACACGAAGTTTCTTTTTCAACTGGTGCTCATGGCTGTAATGTTGTTACAGGTGCTGATGTTGGTGGTTTCTTTGGCAATCCAGAACCTGAGTTGTTAGTTCGTTGGTACCAGTTAGGAGCATACTATCCATTTTTCAGAGCCCATGCCCATCATGACACCAAAAGGCGAGAACCATGGTTATTTGGGTAGGAGTTCCCCTCTATAAGATGATTTTTGCCATTTTAGAATGTTCTCTATCAAGTGAATATCGTACTATCTAATTCAGACATAGGCCAACTTATAGTGATTTAATTTCTCTTTGAAAGAAATGAAATGGAATATTTGTAGTACTTTTGGTGGGCAAGAATTCTATGATGGTTAAGTGCCTTTAAATGAACAGTGCTGTGATACTTATGCAATATGACCTGTTGATGCTGCATGAGGGATATTAAACAACATAGCGTAAAGTTTGGACTTTGGAGTAGACATGATTGTCATCATTTATATTATCAGATTGCTTGCTTGGACATGTTCCTTGTGAACATTTTAATGTCTACAAAGATGATATTATTATTGCTTGAAATGTCACAGGAATCATAACCTGCTCAATGAAAAACTGAAACGTGTTTCTATCTGAATGAAAATTTGATAGGAACATTGCCGGTATAGGATATTACCATATTTATCCCTTAAATCACTCAATGGTCTTTACCTTGATTACAGGGAAAAAAATACTGAACGTATTAGGGAGGCCATACACACTCGTTACATGTTGCTTCCATATTTCTACACATTATTTAGAGAGGCAAACACAACTGGTGTTCCAGTTATTCGTTCATTATGGATGGAGTTCCCTTCTGAAGAAGCTACTTTCAGCAATGATGAGGCTTTCATGATTGGAAGCAGTCTTCTGGTGCAAGGGATTTATACAGAGGTAGTATAGAGGCTGATATTACTCATTCATTTAGCTTTCTTCCCGTCTATCTGTTTTTGTGTTATCCACTTTTGATACTGTTGGCATTATTTTACTCTGTTGTACTAGCGTGCAAGACATGCTTCAGTGTATTTGCCTGGGAAGGAATTATGGTATGACACAAAAACTGGAGTCGCATACAAGGGTGGTAAAACCTATAAGTTGGACGTTAATGAAGAAAGTATTCCTGCTTTCCAAAGGGCTGGAACCATCATACCAAGGAAAGACCGGTTTCGTCGAAGTTCCACACAGATGGTGAATGATCCATACACACTGGTATGTTTTTGACTTTGAAGTTAAGGATATTTGATTATAATAAATAAGCTTTTGTATGTATATAAGTTAGAACAAGGATTTCTGCATCTTTGATATAAAAATATCCGTTAATGAAAGATGTAAATCCATTTGAGGGCTCATTGGTTGTCTATTTCCTATCCTTGCTTGAATCCCAGTCTCTTAGGTAAACATCAAAGAAGATCCTCAGTTTTTAGTGTTTCCGCAAGCTTCATCATGTCGAGAACATAGTTGAACTTCATCATGTTGATGAAATAGTTCCTACCCATACGTCTGAGATGAACAATTTAGCAAGAAAATCTAGAGGGTGTGGCTTTTAAGATTGGGGGTTACTTCTGTATGGGTCCTAGTCAATAGAAATCCACATTTTTGCACACATTTCCAGCCTATGCCGATTTGTTTACATGTTTTAATTGAAATACGATTGCAGATTGAAATACGTACACTTTAGATCAACACTTGCATACCATTTAACTGAGAAGTTGGAACACTGTTGTTGTTTCTTTCCGTAGTACCTTTTTCTTTTGTATTACCTTTTTCTGGTGAACTTTTCTTTGTAGCATGAAAAGTGTATGCCGTAGAGTGGATGGTTGTCATTTTTTTGTACATGCTGCAGGTGATAGCACTTAATAGTTCACAAGCAGCCGAAGGTGAACTTTATGTCGACGATGGTAGAAGCTTTGGGTTTCAGGAAGGGGCCTACATCCATCGTCGTTTTGTATTCTCAGATGGGAAGCTCACATCTGTTAACATGGCACCCGCTGCCCCTGGCCAAAACCAGTTTTCTTCTGAATGTGTTATTGAGAGGATTATTCTGCAAGGACTCTCCACTAGGCAGAAAGGTGCTCTAATTGAACCCGCAAACCAGAAGGCCGAAATTGAACCCGCAAACCAGAAGGCCGAAATTGAACTGGGTCCGCTTCTCCTCCACTCAAAGAAAGGCCCAACTGCAATAACCGTCCGCAAGCCGAATGTCCGCGTCGCCGATGATTGGGTGATAAAACTGTTTTAGAAATCTAAATTTTTCCTTGCATTCCCATGCAGTGAACCGATAAACTGTCTGGTAGGACGTGTTTTTTCTTCCCTTTTTCGGTGTTAAGGAGGGATATTTCTTAGATTAGTACTACTACTACTGCAGGAAAACACTATATCCGTCAGATATACGTTTCCGTTTAGGTGAGTTTTTGTTGTGGTTCCTCCGTAAGTGGCGATTCGACACCTTAATAACTCGACCTAAATGGCGAGAGTGGAATTGGAATTGGAATTGATATGAATTTCATCTGATCGATCTTCATTAGGCGACCAAACCAACGTCTAACATGTTTATTAGCGGCTTTCTTGACCCCTACGCTAAACATAATAATCCTACTTCAGATGAGTGTCGAGTAATCAAACTTGAATACAACACTATACCATACTGCACAAATAAAATACAACAACAAACGAAAAACTAATTCAAAGCGTAAGAGACCAATTGATTCCAGCGGGCAGCAGCACCGATATCCAAATTGGATTTCGGCGGAGGCTCCCGCGGGGCAGGTCACCAATGGTTGACCTGTCGATTAGAAATTTGAACCACCAAATTTGCACCGCTGGTTCCTGCAAGCATATTCCCCCGGTGGACGAGGAGGACCAGGAAAAGAAGCTTGCGAATCGTGGATTCCACCCTAACCCCGAGAGATGCACTTGTCAAAACACACCACCACCACCACCACCACC
>JADOBS010301835.1:0-12774 GCA_015708375.1 Cydonia oblonga
TAGTGCCTTTGAAACCCGAAGTTTTCATAAAACAATACACCCATGAAAACCCGACGTTTTTCATGAAAACCATGTCTTAGAACTCAAATGTTCTAACTTTGATGCTTATGGATGATTCATTCCCATAACACCAATCACAATCTTGTGCCTTCTAATTCAGTGGATTGTCAAACCGTCACAAGTTTGATTTCCCTTATTTGGATGTTTCTAATAGAATCCACTTTATGTGGGGTACAAGATGTGAATCTCCACTTGACTATCAAGAAGCTGAGAAACCATTGTAGCTAATAATGGCATGGAAGAGCTGAATAAACCCCCCGCCATGATCTTCATTTGAAGACTTATGCCTAAGGCATTACAAACGAAAATATCTCCTGAACGAGGATTTTATGGCTCTTTGGCTCGCTCCTATAGACTGTCTAATCATGAAAGACATTGCTTCAGCGCACCATGATTACATTCATGAATGAGTACGATTCTAGAGTTTATAAACCCGATTGAATTTTGACTGGAGAATACTTTTCTCATCCTTCATGTTTCTAACTCGCCCCTGAAATAGCAATGTAGAAAATGAAAGTTTACCAAATTCTCGGATCTAATTATTGCCACAACATATGGTAGAATCAAGGCCTGCCAAGGTGTGGCATCATGCCCGAAGCATGATCTTTGGCACCTAAGATCTAAAACTTCAAGAATAAAGGATATTGTTCCTGAACCTCAACCTTTGTAGAATCTACTTTCATCTTAATGGAATAGATCATTGGTTATGCACATGTTCGTGCCCCTACCAATGTTGTTGAGAAGTACCATTCTCGTAGTCAATATGTGAGATTGATTTTGCCCTACCTAACATCATTGGAAGAGCAGAATTTTGACATGGATGACCTTGTTGGCCGAATCCTCTTAGTAAACCATTTACTTTGTGAACACTTTTCCATGTTCTTGGATTCATGTTTGGTGTTTGTTTTACTTATGGATAATCTTATTGATATTGTCCTCAAGTATGAGTTAATTGATCATGTTTCTTAATACATGTAACCGAATTCAATTAAACACGTGATTAGGTTGGAATGTGGGGAAGTTAGTTGTCTGGATGAATGTGATACTACGCTCACTAACTTTACACCTAAATCACATCTCTAACAACGACTTCAGGTCTATCCAACCTGATTAAGAGCATTTGCATGCTCATTGTCTGAATGGTACTAATTTACCATTTAAGGGACCTTAAATTCTCCCAATCGTTGAGTTTTTAAGGATATTCGAGAGAACAATGTTCATAAATGAACCACTGAAGAAAATAGAGTGAAACATCGTTGCACCGCCTCAAAAATGAGCATGAAGCTTTGATTTGGGGCCAATGGGTTATCCCCCCAACTGGGAACATGCCACATATGGCCAGCCTAGAGCTGGGTGATTGAGCAGTTTACTTGTTTTAGCACGACCATTTGGGACATTTAGGTCGAACACTGATGCTACGATGCATCTCCTTGCCCGAAGTAAGGATTTTGTGCCTACAAGCACACTTTACCAAGCCTGCTCATTAGCAAAATTGATTTTCTATATCATTTCTCTCAAAGATACGAAATCACCCTTTTTCATAGTGGATTCAAGGGAATATATATGGACTAATCCAACCAAAATGCGGATCATATAAATACTTATGGTTTTGGTTGATGAATCGATAAGCTGGTCACATGTTTGTCCACACTCATTGCTACTAAACCTCCTGGCCGATTAAGGGTTCACCACCTTACTTATCCCATAAAGTCTGGGATATTGGATAATGTCAGAGAGTTTATATCGACAGTTTTTTGATAAAATATTACATGTATTTTGGGTTTATAATTGAACATTGAATTTTCATATTCACCCCAAATAGCCTCGCCTAGTGATCATAAAGCACAATTTAAATGATCGCCTGAATTTTGGTAAACGTAATAAGTTTTTGGTTTCTACCTAGGGATATGCAATTTTGTACGCAGTTATGTTGGTCCGCCTTGAGGCCCATTACTACCCAACCATTTTGACGTTACAGTTGGTTACTGGGTACGAACCTGATGTTTTTCATATTTATGCATTTGGGTGTGCATTCTATGTGCCAAGTTGCACCACTGCAACGTACCAATATAGGTCCTCAAAGAAAGATATGAATCTTTGTCGATTATGATTCTCCTTCACACTAGCTCTCTTAGAGCCTTTGCATGTGATCTCTTTGTCGCTCATTTGCGGGTTGTCACTTTAATGACATAGTATTCCGGCTGTTAAAGGGAGATAAGAACGTCAATATTCCTGCAGAACGGTGCGAATTTACGTGGACGTTGCCCACTATATCTCATCTCGATCCCGTACCGCACAAGTGTGATAAGCAATTGCGATAAATTCTAACTTTCAGAATGTTGCTGCAGACGCATTCCTCTGATCTAGCTAAAGTGATGAGATCATATACAGTTGCAAACATGCCTGCAAGGATAGACATACTTAACAAACGTCGAGTCAACATTCCTGGAGGGTGTGCCGCCCCTGTTGGATGGTTTGGACACCTTTGTTGGATGGTCCGAAACACCGGTGGATAGCCAATCAATCTGTCTTAACTTAGAGCACGAAAGATCACTTGGTTTGTAGGATTCACTTCCCTAGAAGAGGAAGACATGGCACAACAATGAATCTATACTTGATCGTTGTCTCAAATCATTTCCATCTCATGAGATTAATCTGGATTACTCTCGAGACATGAAGTTCTTGGTCCAATGTACTAGTTTGGATGAGCTAAATGGAATTGAAATGAGATTACCATCGATGATGTTTTCACTTATATGGTAGTTACCGACATAAATGAAAAGCGATGATATCGAACCGTGTTCTGTTGATTGAGTGACAACATATAACTGATTGGACAACCAAAATAACAATCCAGGTCAAATTCCTTACCAAAGTGTGTTTGGACTTGTCGTTCCTACACTGCTCGTGGTAACCTTGTTGTGTTACAAGTGGGAAAAGAACCATTATGAGATGAATGAAATAGTGTGATATGATGCACACCTTACGGTGCAAGGTTTCCCTCAAACGTCCTGTGATTGATAGTTGCATTATGAAATGTGATTAGTGTTTTCTCTAATGGGATATGATCATAGAAATACGAAGATTTACATGTAAGTTCCCGAAGAATTACATAGACTGGTTCAAATAGTTCCAAACCACGAAACACCATCTTAACTTGTTTGAGGCGTTCACTTACAATCCGATGGATGTGGTATACCTAAGTGATTATTTGATTAGTCAGGGATGAATTATGTCCTTGTGTGTTAAACTATGAAGTCTTATTCCGAATTGCTAAAGTTACAGTTTATGTCATTAATATGAATCTCACTAAGACTCCGAAAGAGCTTAAGAAAACTGCCTCGCACCTGAAGATGGAATTTGAGATGAAGGATCTTAAGAAAACTCGTTTATGCCTTGACCTGAAGTTCAAGCGTTGTTCTGACGGTACCTTGGTCTACCAGTCGAACTACACCTCGAATGTGTTACCTTTGAGTATACCTTTGATGATCCATACGTTATACACAAATGAGACCCTTGAAGAGGTTATGGAATCCAAAATTCCATATCTAAAGTTCAACTTTGCGCTTCGTTGTACTTAGCTCATTGTATTTAGACAAGACATCTCATTCGCTGTTGATCTGTTGGTAAAGATGCAGCATCGCGCCTATACGCAACCATTAAATTGGTATTAAAGACATACCCTGAAGGTACTACGAGGGCAAATCCCAACGCATCTCGAGCGGATCCAACCCCCCCGATCCTCGAAATGATGATTGCCTTGTTTGTTATGCTAACGCTGGTTACTTATCAAACTCGTATAAGGCAAAATCCCCAAATGGTTATGTCTTTACCGTTAGGGATATCACAATATCTTAGAGGTCCACGATATGACTTTAGTTGCAAAATCTTCGAATCGTTCCAAGACTTACCTTACTTCATTATGCCACAAGTGAGACATGGTTAGGAGTTCTTGTTAAGCATATTTAAAGTACTTGCTGTGTTTTCACCCATTGTTGAGTCCCAATGACGATCCATGAAGACTATGCCGCATATATCAACCCGACCAAACCATGATACATCAACAAAATCAACACCAAGACATATTGCGTCTACATCTACATCAGTAAAGCATCAGGAGATTGAAGTCATGCAAGCCGATCCCAGACAACCTTGCCAATCTCTACATGACGTCACTGCCGAAGTCAACCTTTCAGAAGCTTGTTCAAGGAATTAGTATACCTAACTATCATATGCAATGATTGTAGTTCTCATTTGGAAGTTATATCAAACTCAGGGGGAGTATTTGGAAGTATACTCACTTGATCTTAATGTACTCTTTTTCCCTACGATTAGGAGCATTTTTCCCACCAGATTTTTGCTATCTAACTAGGTTTTAACGAGGCATCCATTCTGGGCTGATCATACCCTTGTGAGCTTTTCTACTTGAGTCCAAAAGGTGTATAGTTTTGACTTAATGCAACTTCTCACTTTTCTCCTTAGTCTATTGGTTTTTCTCCCACCTTGGGTTTTAGCATAGCGAGGTTTTGTGAGTTTTACTTTTTTTTATGCATTCTTTCGTTGATTTGAGACTCGCATTCGCTAATTGTGTCAACGCATTCATCAATTGTACTTGTTTCATCACTGAAGACCTGATGCACCATTTACTTCAGTATTTACACACTCAAGGGGAGTGTTGCAGTCCTATTAGATTAGGAATGTGATTGTGTAAATCCTAGGAGTGTTGCAGTCCTATTAGATTAGGAATGTGATTGTGTAAATCCTAGTATATCTTGGAATATCTATTATATTCCTATTAGGAATTGATTACCTATTAAGAGTTGTAATCCTAAAAGGGTAAGGAATTAACCTTCCTTACTACTATAAATAAAGGCACAATGGGGTGGAATAGAACACACCCACAATTACACATCTCTCTAATCTCTCTACTATTGTCGCACCCCTCTCTCTATGGCCTCCATAATTGTTCAGTAAATTATGCCTACAACATCGTCTTATTATTTTCTCCCTATTAATTAAATTGTTTTCGTTTTTAATTCTAAGAGAGGGCATTCTTGATATTATGGATGTCACCAAATTAGATTTATGTCTTATTATATAAATCTGATGTATATAGTGTTGTATTTCTTGGTATATAATTGAGATTTAATTAATTTATAATTAAATACGTAGTAAAAAAATAATAAGCATGATGTAATGTAACAAACAATGAAGATGAAGGTTACTTTGTGACTTCTCAGTCGTGTGTGAGCCATTTTGTAGGATTAACATTGTGCTTGTATACTTCCTCTTCATGATGATTCACGAGAAAGCTCTTCAAGTGTTGAGCCTCTAGGGGTATCAACACCTAATCAAGGTTCTAAAAAGCACTAGGTGTAGTCGAGCGACAGACCGGGGCCTAGCATCTAGGCATCTAGGTGGATACTATGCGAGAGCCTACGCAATTTCTTAAATTTAAATTACATTTATTATATAACATATAAATAAATATCTAATTGTACTTAAAAAATACGTAATTGTATTAGGATACATAAATTGTAAAATAGAAGACATATAGATTATAAAATATTAGACCATATTGAAAACATGGGGAACAACAATTAAGTCGGTAAGTGACAGACTCTATACTTGGGGTTCATATCTCATACATTTTTATTAGTTAATTGGAAGAGGGATTTCAACCTAGACATCTTTTAACGTTAGAAATAAAATTACACCTAAACCACAAAAGAATTATTTTTTCCACACATCACCAACTAGTACTACGTTATGCCTCTTAATTTATAAGTGAGAGGTCTCCGGTTCGACTCAAATGTATGACGATGATGTGGAGGCATACATTAACCACATCAAATTGAAGAACGGCACATGAACTAATAGCTCAATATGGAGGATTTACTCTTGACGTCGTGAGCAAACCACACTATACCTCAATGGGCTAAGTATCTGCTTGTCCTATAAGTCTTAGGCCTCTAAGCTCATATACATATCAAGGTGTCATTCGGGTCCATTTCATTTGCATCCCACCACCGTGCTTTTTCCTGCTCCAAGAAGTACGTGGGGGTCAACTCTTTAGAGTCTCCTTGAGTGTTTTCTACTTATGCGTCAAAAGAATTAGTACATCGTTGGTAGAAGAAATTGTGCTAAAATAGGAAAGTTTTCTAATGTGAAAAGACCAGTTTCTTTAGAATCATATTTTTGGAATTTTTTTAAACTAAAAATAATTTTGCTAAACACCACTTAGTACTACGGTCTAGTGGTAATCCTCTTCACTTGTAAGTGAGATGTCTTAGGTTCGATTCTCGCCAAAGGCGAATTTGAACCACATTACTGCTAGCCTATTGTGAGGCTAAGTCTATCCTTCTCACCCTTAGTTTAGATAATATCGCTTGCTCACAAAATAAAAAATAATAATTTTGCTAAACAAAATCCATTCAAAAGGTGAAACCAATTTGTGGAAAATATGTGGAAAATATGAAAGAGAATGATTTTTCTCATTATATTTCTCTACAAGATTACAAAGGTATATATACATGAAACACGAGAAGGCTAATGACCGCTGGCCAGGTTAAGAACCATTGGCCAGCTTAAGAGTCGTTGGCCAACACACCACAACCTTAACATCTGTGAAGTTATCCCTAGGAAAACTCTAATTACAAGTACCAAGATCAAATCACCCTAAATTAAGGGATACAAGCGTGTAGGTAGGGCAACCGCCAATACTTTACAAGCGTGTAGGTAGGGCAACCGCCAATACTTCCAATACTCTCCCTCAAGCTGAATCAAGGAGGTTAATTGATCCAAGCTTGGAGAGCAGATGTTGAAACTGAGGAAAAGCAAGAGGCTTTGTGAAAATATCAGCAAGTTGATCTTGGCTTCGAGTGAATGTGGTTTGAATTACCTTGGACTGGACTTGTTCCCGAACGTAGTGACAATCAACTTCAATGTGTTTGGTGCGTTCATGGAACACAGGATTGGAGGCAATATGCATAGCTGCTTGATTGTCACAAAAAAGAGACATATGTGTGTTGATTGAGAACCCCAAGTCCGAGATAAGGCCCTTGAGCCAAATAAGTTCACATGCAGTGGAAGCCATGTCTCTATACTCAGCTTCGGCACTTGAGCAAGCAATTACATTTTGTTTTTTGCTCTTCCATGTCACGATGTTTCCTCCAACAAACGTGCAGTAGCCAGTAGTGGATTTTCTATCAATAGCATTCCCTGCCCAGTCAACATCGGTGTATGCGATAATTTGAGTATGACCATTGTTTTTCATGACGATTCCCCGACCAATGGAGCCCTTGAGGTATCTGAGAATTCTTTTAACAACGTTTAAATGAGCTTTAGTGGGTACATGCATGAATTGGCTTACAAGACTGACGGCGTAAGTTATATCCGGTCTAGTAATGGTGAGATATATAAGCTTACCCACCAGTCGTTGGTAGTAATTGATATCACTGAGAAGTTCTCCTTTCAAGTCCAACTTCAATTTGCTATCAAGAGGAGTACGGGCTGGTTTGCAATCCGTCATCTTCAAGAAGCAATCACATAATTCCTTTGACTTAAAAAAAGTCCATTGGGGGAAGTAGCCAGTTCAATCCCAAGGAAGTATTTTAAAACTCCTAAGTCTTTAATGGCAAATTGTTGATGAAGAGAATGCTTAAGAGTGTGAATCTCATCAATGTTATCACCTGTGATGATGATATCATCAACATAGATTAGTACAACTAATTTGCCAACTGATCCTGCTCGAACAAACAAGGAGGAATTAACATGACTTCTCTTGAACCCAAAATTTTCAAGTACGGAGCTCAGTTTGGCATACCAGGCATGAGGAGATTGTTTCAAGCCATAGATTGACTTATGAAACTTGCAAGCCATACCTGAATTCTGTGCTTGTGGATGACCCGGGGGTAATTGCATGTAAACTTCCTCTTCAAGGTCTCCATGTAAAGAGGCATTTTTTAAATCCATTTGGTACAATGGCCATTCATGGTTAACTGCAACAGATAACAAAACTCTCACTGTGCTCATCTTAGCCACATGAGCAAATGCCTCCTTATAGTCCACTCCAAATGTTTGAGTAAAACCACGAGCCACCAATCTTGCCTTGTGTCGTTCAATTGAACCATCAGAATTAAACTTGATTTTGTAGATCCACCGACTGCCTACCACCTTCTTGCCTTTGGGAAGTTGAACTACACTCTAGGTTTTATTTTCATTCAAAGCCTGAGTTCTTCTTCCATGGCTAGCCTCATCACAACTTGACGATTAGCTTCTTAAAAGTTCCTTGGTTCACTTTCATAAGACAGTTTACTGAGGAAGGCTGCATGAGAGTGAGAGACTTTGGAGTAATTTACAAACTTGTGAATGAGGTACCTTGCATTGTAAGTTTCATCGTCTTGCAGCCTTGATGGTGGATGTCTATCTCAAGTCGAATTCTTGCGAGGTTGAACTAGGGTCACAATAGGTTCAGCTCCACTTTCTTGTATAGATGTTGTGTTATGGTCATGAGGAACTACTTGTGCTTCTGAGGCTTCAGTGTTATCTCCAATAAGCATGTTGTCATTACGGGTTGCATGAGAGTCACCGTCATGAGGTAGTGAATGGACACAGTCACTTGGTTCGACTGGATTTGGTAATAGGAAGAGATCTAGGAAGTGCTCCCCCTGACGATTTTGATCTGATGATTTGTTGAAATACGGTTGGTTCTCATCAAACCGTACATCTCTTGAGACAAACATCTTCCTAGAACACAGATTGTAGCATTTGTAACCTTTTATGGTTGAGGAGTGTCCCATGAAAACACACTTGATTGCTTTGGGATCGAGCTTGTCTCGGTGATGGGATTGAATATGAACATAACAGGTAAGAGAATTTGTAATCCTTTCTACGGACAACAATTGAAAAGGAAATGATGGAACATATAAAGCTGTGGACTCAACAGTTTCTGAGATCAGTTTAACTTTCCCTCTACCTATAACTGGCACACCTCTATCATTTGCTACAGAAACTAGTGATGGTTTAGTGTAGCTTTCAAAATCGTATAGCTTTGAATATTGATTTGTCATGTGATCTGTGGCACCTGAGTCTATAATCCAAAAATCATGAGAGTGACTAACATTTAAAGCAGTTGAAAGAGCACACATGATACCTGGAATGTCTCCTTAAGGTACACGACCAGACTCATCTAAGAATCCTGCAAACTGTCCAAGGAGAGCAGTTTGACTTCCCCGAGTCGACACTTCACTTGTGCTTCCTTTTCTGGTTTGAAGGTAGGTTGAGAACTCATTCAGCAAGTCAGCCGAATTGGCTGTAAAGTTCATCGACCCATCAATGGATGTAGTAGTAGCAGCATGGTACTTGTTTGTATGTGGCCTAGTTTGTGAGCCCTTATGATCTCTTGAAGGCTTGTTCTCAAACCTTGGCTTCAACTCAGGATGCAATATCCAGCATCGATCTATGAGATGTCCAACATTATTATAGTGTAGACACTTCAGATCTGGCCTTTTTCCCTTGTATACTTTATCTCCAAATGACTTGTGATTTGTCACAAAAGCTCTGGCCTCAGACACACTAGATTTTACATCAACATTCATGACTTTTTTGCGTACTTCTTCTCGCTGGATAGTAGTGCAAACACTTGCAAATGATGGAAGTTCGGGATTCATTAGAATATGGCTTCTAAGATCTTCATATTCAAAACCCAAACTTGCAAGCAAATGAAAGATTTTGTCTTCCTCGGACCTTTTTAACAGTACGGCAGCATCGATAGTGTGTGGTCGATACATATCTAGTTCGTTCCACATATTTTTCATGCAACCGAGATGATGAACAAAGGATTTATCACCTTGTTGAAGACTTGCGAGATTCCTCTTAAGCTGGAACACTCGAGCAGCATTGTTTTGCTTTCCATACATGTCTTTGACTGCCTTTCAAAGAGAACTAGAGGATTCTGAAAAACTGAAAATTTCAGACAGCTTAGGATCCATGGAGTTGAGGAGCCACGACATGACCAGCTGGTCTTTGCACAGCCATGCTTCATACTCCGACAATGAGACGTCAGGTGCTTCAATACTTCCATTGACGAATCCAAGTTTGGATCTTCCTCCAAGGGCAAGAGATATTGATCTAGACCATAGAAGATAGTTAAACGCATTTAACAACACAGAACACAAGCGTTGGTTTGGGTTGACTTCAGCTTCTGGAAAACTAGGACGAGGAGCTGTGAAGCTTTCAGCTTCAGAGCCAAAAAAATTATCTTCTACCATTATCAAAAAAATGTGCAGAAGAAGAGAAGGGACAACAATGGAGACAGGCCGGTTAAGGTTCCTGCTCTAATACCATGTGGAAAATATGAAAGAGAATGATTTTTCTCATTATATTTCTCTACAAGATTACAAAGGTATATATACATGAAACACCGGAAGGCTAATGACCGCTGGCCAGGTTAAGAACCATTGGCCAGCCTAAGAGCCGTTGGCCAACACACCACAACCTTAACATCCGTGAAGTTATCCCTAATTATAGGAAAACTCTAATTACAAGTAACAAGATCAAATCACCCTAAATTAAGGGATACAAGCGTGTAGGTAGGGCAACCGCCAATACTTTACAAGCGTGTAGGTAGGGCAACCGCCAATACTTTACAAGCGTGTAGGTAGGGCAACCGCCAATACTTCCAATACAATTGAATGTGTGTATTTAAAAACCTATCAATGCTTAAAAAAATTATATATCGCATGTAATAAATTTATGTTAAAAAGTTTTCCCTTGATTAAAATTTAAAAACCCACAAGACATAAGTAAAAAAACATTGCTATGAATGGAATCCAAATTTTGTTTTCCCCCTTCTCATGGTAATCATTTCTCAAGCATGAGCTTACAAAACATGACAAAGTGAACAATTTCTCATTGCCAAGCTCACTTTCCCTCAAACCAAATGCAGTTAAGAATTATATACCGCATAAAGAGTGACCTCACTCTAAATTATCTCTTTTTTGCAAGTGTTCGATCCTATCTTTGTCTAATCACATTTACATGTCAAACGGATATAGTTATTGAATTATTACTGTCTAATCTTGTGACATAACCATGGTTTTTTCTCTTTATGGTCAAGGAATGCCTCAAAAGAATTCTTATCCCGATAGCATCCACTCTAAAATTAAGGATTTGTTTGGAAGTGCTTTTAACATGGCTAAAAACGTTTTTGGTAAAAATATTTTTGAAACTAATCCTTTGTTAAAATGTAAGTGAATCCTAGAAAAATACTAAAATACTTTTTGCAAGAAACACATAATTGATGCTTATTATAGTAAGCACTTTAATTACTTTTGAAATCTAAAAATATTTTGTTTTCTTCTAAAAGCACTTTCAACTATTTTAAAAGTACGTTCAAACGTGATTAAATATTTATTAAAAAATTAATTGGAAAGACAAAGCGTACACAAAGACAAGTGTTGCATGAAATCAAGTCTTTAAGGTAAGAAGGCTTCCCGTGATTGGTGACAATGAAAAGGAGCACTGAAATTTAAGACAAAGATCTGAGCACTTTGTCCTCATTGGAAAGCTGAGAGATTTCACATCACAGATCACAAAGCAAAAGAGTAGGTGAGGGATTGAAACATATATTTAAGCTTTTCTCTATCATTTCTTGGTTGTTTAAAACAATTATGCTTATGCAGTGGTCTCATGGAGTGGTATCAATTCTCATGGATTCTCATTTTCTCTAATAATTAACTATATCGAATTTACTAACGTTATTGTTCTATCCAAATTACGACAAGAAAGATGAGTAGCTGGGAATCTAAAGACGTAGATTTGAGATCTACACTATGTTCCTTATATAGTGTAAGGGATTGCAAACCACAAGTCATGTCGAGAAAGATGAGCAAGCGTTACACATCACAAATTACGACGAGAAAAAAGAGCATGAGCGGAATTTAATGTCCAAACCTGCATGCTATCCGACAACATAAATATAAATTATTTAAACAGCATTTTTAAAATCTGATGTATGTTAGGCTTACCACAGAAGGTCGCCCCTCAAAGAGTCTTAGCATTGTTGGTGAAGGTGAAACCTTAGGAATAGCCACCGTTACATCATATATGGCTGGAACAAATGATCGCATATTATTTACTGCAGAGACAAAACCCTGAAAGATACAGGCAGCCCTGTTGAGGCTGCATATTCCTGTGCTGCTAAAAGCTTGGCCTGTGTAAAACGAGTTCCTTCTACAAACAAGGCCAACCAAAAGGACTGAGGGTAGTCCTTCAACCGTTGAAGACCTAACTGCAGATGCATTACCACAAGATTCGAGGTTACTTCCAAAAGTAGACGCGTTAACATGCACATACTGTTGGAAATTTTGAGTAGAAATTTCTATGTCTCACATTGACCATTCCCAAAAAGTTTCCACACTATATAAGGCTTTGTCCTTTATAGAAAGTAATTGGACTTGGAGAATAAAATTGGGCTCACCCTTGGGGTTGGGCTTAGGGGATATGCTAATTAATTGGTAATTAATTATAATTAATATATAATTACTATATAATTAATATATAATTATTAATTAATTATCAAAAGATGGGCTCGGGCTCTAATAATTAAATACTTTAATTAATTATTTTTCGGATTTAATTAATTTCGAATTAATTAATTAATTATTTCTGTGAAAAGACTCATCCTTTCAGATGAAGTCTGAGAGTTCAGAA
>JADOBS010301836.1:0-12777 GCA_015708375.1 Cydonia oblonga
TCCACCTCTCTCGCTCTCCCTGCCTTTCGTCCAAAAGTGATCTCTCTCCCTCCCTCCCTCCCTCCCTCCCTCTCTCTCTCTCTAATATTTGTATATGTCTCTCTCTCTCTCTCCCAACACGCCATGACCGAATAAATCAACTCTATCAGGATTCGTGTTCGGCAATCAGATCATCAGTTTTCACAAGATTCTATCTTTTATAAAACCCAGAAAAACAAAACCCACATACTACTATTCCAATGTTGTTCATTGAGGTTCGCTCTCTCTCTCTCTCGCTCTCTCGATTTCCCCGTGTCTCTGCAATTCTCTGATTCAAACGCTGCGTTTTTGTGTAGGATCTCTGGCCCTTGCTCTGCCCTCCAGGTTTCCTGGAAAAGTCTCGGCTTTTCAAAGGTAATTACTAATTAATTCCATCTCCCACTTCGAAAATCCCAATTGGGATTTCTGCAATCGAATTAAAATTAAGATTAAACCCTAATTAACAAATTAAAGAACAAGAACAAGTCTCGATTTTCTAAAATCTGTTTTGTTTTTGCAATTCTGTTGCTCAAAATAGAGTCCCTTTTGCAGTCCATGTCCAACACGAGCTGCGAGAGCGCGGAGCTCGAGGCCTGCCGCGACGAGTCGGCGGCGCTCGTCCTCAAGCTAATCGCCGTCGCCTCGATTCTCGTCGCAGGAGTCGTCGGAGTCGCAATTCCCCTCGTCGGTAGGAACCGCAGCTTCCTTCGCACCTACGGCAGCCTCTTCGTCGCCGCCAAGGCCTTTGCCGCCGGCGTAATTCTTGCCACCGGGTTCGTCCACATGCTTTCGGGCGGGTCAGACGCCCTCAACAACCCCTGCCTACCCGAATTCCCCTGGACCAAGTTCCCCTTCTCTGGTTTTTTCGCCATGATGGCCTCGCTTGCCACGTTGCTCGTTGACTTTGTTGGGACCCAGTATTACGAGAGGAAACAGAGGAAGGCACGGCCAGCCGAGGACCAGGTGCGCGTCGTGTCGGATGACCCGGAGATTGTGGCGAGTGTGGGTCCGGGGCAGCCGGCGAAGGAGTGGAATGGGAAGGTGTTTGGGGAAGAGGAAGGCGGTGGGATGCACATTGTGGGGATGCATGCGCACGAGGCGCACCATAGACACAGCCACGCGCATGGGCAGGCAGCATGTGATGGGCACGTGACGAGGGAACCCGAACAGGGCCACGGGCACGATTCTCACGGACACGGGCACGGGCATTCTCACGGGTTCGGGGATGATGACGAGGATGGTGGTGTTCGGCACGTCGTCGTTTCCCAGGTACTTTTTATTTATTCGTTTTTATATTTATTTTTTCGCCTTTACATTTGTTGTTTGCGCGTACATTAGTGCTCTTTTAGTTGTGGCGCTGAAAAGAATGTAGCTTTTTTAACTTGTGCGGCTTAGGGAGTTTCGCTTGTCTACTTCGCACAGTAAAGGCAAATGCATTTTTACTCACCACAATCGAGTATCAGTTTAATTTTAAAATTTATGTTTATTTATTATATAGATTTTGAAATTTAAACTTATTAAATGGTAACAAATAGGACGGTGAATTTGAGTTTGATGAGCAAAATTGTTTTCGTAAAAGTTATGTCATTTTGCCACGTGTCATGTTAAACTATCTACTAATCTTGGTCGAGTGGGCCTACTCATGGTATTGGTGTTCTTAGAGGTCAAAGACTCAAAACATGAACTGAAAGGTTGTGGTTATGGTGACACTGACACATTCACTATTTGGATTGATTCTCTCTCTAATTTAAGGGTCGTGAATCAATCGCACATGCTGAGCTAATCTTAGTAATGAATGTCCACGTACATGTGCAACTTGTTGAGGAAAAAAATTAGAGTACACAACTCTTAAAACAAGTGTTGAAGAGACAACACAAATAAACAAATTACTTGTATTACACACACAAAATATTACAACACTTAAAACTCACTCACTCGCTTTCTAGAGACACACTCTATAACACACACTCCTCGACTACTCTTGCTTCTCACTCGGTTGCCTACTTGCTTGATTGCTTGCTAGGTTGGTTGATACAAATGGTGTGGATGTCTTCTCCTTTTATAGGCATGGATGGAAGCTTGGAGAAGCATGGAAACATCATGCTAGAAATATTTAGATAATTCCACCACTTTCCTAAGCTATAATTATCTGGACATTCATGCTTGTGGGCGGGTTGTTAGTATAGAGGTGTTAAATATATTGTTTTTGTGCAGATTTTGGAACTTGGGATTGTATCACATTCAGTGATCATAGGCTTATCACTAGGAGTTTCAGAGAGCACATGCACCATAAGACCCTTGGTTGCAGCATTGTCATTCCATCAGTTCTTTGAAGGTTTTGCACTCGGAGGCTGCATATCTCAAGCCCAGTTCAAGACCCTATCAGCAACCCTAATGGCCTGCTTTTTTGCCATCACAACTCCGCTGGGGATAGGCGTCGGGACTGCCATTTCCTCATTCTACAACCCGTACAGTCCTGGAGCTTTGGTCGCAGAAGGCATCTTGGATTCCATGTCGGCCGGAATCCTGGTGTACATGGCCTTGGTTGACCTAATTGCTGCTGATTTTCTAAGTAAGAGGATGAGCTGCGATTTCAGGCTCCAAGTTGTATCTTATTGCTGTCTGTTTGTTGGAGCTGGATTGATGTCATTACTTGCAATTTGGGCTTAATTGGTTTCTTTGTTTTTTGGTTGGTTAATGTTTTAGTAATCCAAGTGAAAGTGAAATTCTTTCCACTTGGTTTCTGTGATAGGGGAAGAGAGGTGAGAGATTAAGAGGGGGATTTTCTTACATGCTTGTAGATTAGTTGTAGTCTTTCTGATTGTTATGGCTCAAATGTAATATAGAATCTCCATTACCTTTCTCAAAAACAAGAAACCAAAACAAAGTGTCTCTAATGCAATTCTTCTCCACCCTTTCGGGGCTGAGAAGATTTACAGAGATATTTTAAAATGGTCATCCTCGTGTGATTCATCAATACTAGGGATCAAACCTAGAACATGCTGTGTGAAATACGAGTCTGGAATTCGTCCCAACCACTAGGCCTCCATCTACAATTGAAAATCAATTCTATTTATTTAAATTTTCAGTCCAAACTACATTCACTAATCTCATGATTCTTAAAACAATTGAACGTATCTTGTTTTTAATTAATTAACTTTGGAAGAAGAAACTGAAAAATGGGAAACCAATTGGAGTTGGTAATGAAAAACCAAAACTGATAGAAAGAAAAGTAAATGAGAAAGGATAATACTTGTGTCCTGACCGGTGAGGACCTATTTTTGAGGTGGACCAATAATATTGAAACACTTGGCACTTTGAGTGGATTAATAATAATAAAAAATTACTTAAAGTGCCAAGTGTTTTAATATTATTGGTCCATCTCAAAAATAAATCCTCACCGGTCAGGATCCAAGTATTATCCAATGAGAAAACCCCAAAAAGAATGAAAGCAAGGTGAAACTGAAGGGGACTTGAATGGTAACTTCCAACCTCAAATTTCTTTGAACTCACCCAAAGTTTCAGACTTCGCAACTGAATGGATGAGACTTGAGTCTCACTCTTCACCCTCTAACCCTGAGATCTAGGAAACCTCACTCACAAACTGTTCCGAGTGATTAAAATGCCACTCTTTTTCCACCGCCAATCTTCTCTCCCCACTGCCACCTCCCCTTCCCCGTCCTACTCCTCCAAGCTCCTCAAGCCCCTAAAGCCCCATCCTGCCCCTGTCCCCACCCGCGCTCCCCTGCCCATTATCGTCTTTTCACTCGTTTTCCTCTTCATCGGCCTTGCCGGAACCATCTTCGCCATCGCCGCCTTCCGCCGCCCGACCCCCATTCCCATTTTCCGATGCGGAAAATCGGACGACACTTTCCGGGGGTTCTACAGTCTATCGAAGTCTCGGCATGTCGATAATAAAAATGGTGGCTTGGTTGATCGGCCCAAGCTTCTTGGGCTCGTCGGAATTCAGACCGGGTTCCGCTCGGCCGATCGCCGAGCAGCGTTGCGGAACACTTGGTTTCCTTCCGACCCAGATGGCCTTTTGAGGTAAATTTCAGTTTTTGTGCAGTAAAGTTACTAAATTTACAGTTAATCTGATGTTGGTTTTGATCAAATCTTGTCAAGTTACTAAATGTAAAGTTTATGCGGACTTGTTTGATATCACTTCTGGGTTTTGTATGATTAATAGGTTGATCTTGATTAACATAGCAATGATTTTGATTAGCTTAACTAAGATTAAGATCAACAATCTGGCTCTGATTGAAATGTCATTTAGCTCCTTTAATTGGGAGAGTAAATTTATGCCATTATCTTGTAGGTTGGAACAAGCTACTGGTTTAGCATTTAGGTTCCTTATTGGGCGATCGAAAGACGCAAAGAAGATGGCAGAGCTTCAGAAAGAGATCGATAAGTACAGGGACTTTTTGGTTATTGATATCAATGAAGAATATTTAAACCTTCCATGGAAAACGTAAGATCCATTGGTTTTTATTGAAGTTTTTGTCACATTGATGATGGATTTGTGTTCTTGGCAGTCCATGTCATATTGCTTTCTCACGCTGTTTCGCAGGTTGGCATTTTTCAAAGCAGGATTTCAACTTTTCGACGCAGATTACTATGTCAAAGCCAATGATGACATTTATTTGCGTCCAGGTATATTATAATGCCAGACTATATGCTGTCATGAAGCCGTGAATATGAATACATTGGAATTTACTGATGTTTCCGTAATTTCCAGATCGACTAGCAACACTTCTAGCCAAGGAACGAACACATCCACAAACCTACATTGGATGCATGAAGAAAGGACCAGTTGTCACTGACCCAAAAATGAAATGGTTTGTTGGTTTTCAACTTGTTATCCCAGAGTGTTTACCTTTGTGCTCGGTTTACATTTTTTGTAATAATCCATCTATTTGTTATTCATCAATTATGTCCATTTAGTATTCAGGTATGAGAAATCAGGACATCTAATCGGGAATGAATACTTTCAGCATGCTTCTGGTTCTATTTATGTTCTGTCTGCAGAGGTGGTAGCATCATTGGCAGTCGCTAGAAATAACAGGTCAGCCACTTGTTTTTATTCGTGTTTTCTTTATGTCAGTTTTTGCCTCATTTCAGAGAGAAAAAAAATTATATATATTGATTTTAGAACCCCCATGTGAAATATGGCTTAGGCTTTAGCTTCTCATTTCCTATGGATGTCCCTTTGTTTGATAGATGTATTTCCTGGCTTTCAGTTTGAGAATGTTTAGCAATGAGGACGTCACGATTGGATCATGGATGCTTGCTATGAATGTCAATCACGAGGATAATCGGGCATTATGTGACCCTCGCTGCACACCCACATCCGTTGCAGTCTGGGACATTTCAAAATGTTCAGGTACTTTATCCAACAGACCATATCGTTACAGTCACAGACATTTACAAAGAAAACTCCTAGTTATACTGGAAATTTGAAAGACCAATTGTTGGTTTCTTCTTATGGTAAAGCGATACGATCATATTCTTATGTTCAAGAATAAAACATTTTCAAGTTTAGTGAGGATGACCTTCTTTCTGTCGAATAGTCCATACCCTTTGGCATTGCATTTGTTGAGTCATAGATTAATATAATACTTAAACCTTTGAAAAAATATAACGTGATATGTGAATAAATCTCTCGAATGCTCTTTAAACAGGATTATTGGCCAATATTTTCCTTTCAAAGAAACTTTACCTAGATCTCTTGATCTGGGGTGTTTGTGATAAGAAATACCAGACTCGAATCTTGGATATAGCAAATGAAAAGCACTAAATATCTTGTTTTCCTAAGAATTTGATTGTTCAAATAATCATGTCTGATAGTTTTGAACATACCACCTGGCTTCTTCTACGTGTACTGTGTTGACCATTCGTCAACATAGAAATGTTTTGAAAAAGGGTGTTTGTCGGTAAGATGCAGTGATGTGAAAAATTCTTGAAAACTTGTAGGTTTGTGCAACCCAGTTGTTAGGCTGAAAGAGCTTCATGCGATGAGAATGTGCTCCAAAAGTCCGACTCTGCTTCCCGATGACAGATAATGAACTATGGCACAGTGCCCTCCAATGCCGGTAATAGAGGAAGATCAGTTGGCTCCATTGACAGAATCTCGTTTCTTAGAAGATAAAATGAAGTCACCTGGAGCCAGCTATGGAGAACTTGCTCTCAAAGTATTTATCCATTCTTCGGTTCTTGTTGTACAAGTGATGTATTATAAACTGAGCATTTTTCCTAGCCCCGCTTCGACTTAGGCAAATCTAAATGTAATCTTCGATTCCACTGAATATGTACAATACCAGTAATACAAGAAATACATGAATATACCAGTGCTAAATTTGTGCAGAAGACATGGATTTGAAGACTGATATGTTGGTGTGGCAATTGTCCTGTAACTTTGTCCAGGTTCTATTTTATAACATATAGAATTTGACACTATTGATTTTGTCATGGAAACTCGAAATGATACCATTTTCTCTCAAAAACCATACTCTAGCTATAACATTAGAACACGAGAAGTTCTAGGATCAGTTGCTTGCGTGATTAATCTTGATTGTTCTTGCTTTGTGAGTCTTATAATTATGAATGATTACAATCACCCCTACTATCGCACTTTAGTTTCACAAGCATAATTGCCTAGAACAACCCCCACAGTCGTGCGATTGATAGCTTGACCAACTGGATGATCACTCCTAAAGATAACATGCCTCTACATTTGGTTATCATTTGACCCTATGTAAATACAGTTTTAATGCACAATTTTCCACCCCTTATGAGAATGACATGATGAATTGGTTGCCCTATCGAAATTTTTCTCAACGAGAAATGACAATCTCGTCCACTTTGGAAAGGCTTGTCCCCTTTATACGACATCCACACCACTGTTTGAAGTCGACCAACTACTCCAAACACGGACCGTCAGATCCGTTTACAAAAAAGGTCAAGAGAAAATCAACGGTCGTACACAGGACAAGTGATACATGTCAGCCGCACAGAATCACAAGTCCTTCTCTTTCTCCCAAATCTGACTCCGATTCCTCAGTTTCAGTTACGACTTCACCCGACATGAATACTCTCACGTCAAGTCATCACCTCGGGTCCACGTCTTCCTACGTGGCACAGTCCTGCCAGCGTGGCACGTGCCTTACTCCCCCATTTATAATCCTCTTGTTTTCGCTTTTTCACACACACTCCGCTCTCTCTCATCAGAGTCCCAGCGCATGGAAGCAGCTGCCCCAAAGTCTCCTCCGCCGGAGTCTGCCATCTCGGTCGCTATCGCCGGAAAGTTTCCGGAGCTCATTGACGAGCTCTCGCCGGAGATTCCCATCAAAGAAGAGTTGATTGAGGAGGTCATGCAAGAGCTCTACAAGGAGATAAACGCCAGTACCACCACCACTACAGCTACTTCTGATTGCACCAAACCGTCTTCACCGGCGACGACATTTCCGACGCCGTCTCTGGTGGTCGGGAATGGGAAGAGCGAGAGCTGCGGGGTGTCGGTTTCTGACTCGGCGTCAACGGTGATGGCCGGCGTCGAGTTTGTGGGGCCCGCCCGAAAAACCGGGGAATCTCCGGAGAATGGGGCGTGTACGAGTGAATGCGGGTGGAGTGATAATGGGTTGGTTGTTGGGAAGGAAGGAATGGACGGCTGTGATCATGCAGGGGAGGTTGATGATGAATGGCTGGAGAGAGTGCTGATGAGCACCTGGGGCCCCGTAGATCTTGATCCATGGCTCTGATGATCAATTGGATGTTTTGTTGTTGTAGAAAGTGTCCGTACATATCAAATCAATAGCTTAAATAGAGAGGTTTTATTAAGAGTAGAAAGGAAGCTTCAAGACTCAAAAAAGAGCCAAAAACTATTTATGAGATATGTAAGTCAAGTCAGTTGGCCGCAATAATGCGTTCTAGTTCTGTCTTAGCAGTTGAAGAAAATAGTAATCTTATTAAGATATAGTCTTACCCTGTTTTCATGTGGATGTTGTGCGTGAAATTGTGGTGAATCTGATGTCTAAACCCTAACTTTAATTTCTCATTTTTTCTTTGCTTCTTCTTTTTCTTTTTCTTTTTTTTTTTTTCCTTTTCCTCTCCTTTTGTCAAAGTATCAGTCTCTACCCATTTTCTTGAAATGACGAGTTCATCATTTTCCTTTTTGTTTGAATAAGCAAACACTTGAACATAATCATGGTTAGTGTGGTATTTTGCTTTTATGGCATTAGCAAGTTGAAAATTTTATAAGCACTTGAAAGAAGAATCCATCATTTTATCATCTTTATCCCTTGGCATAGTCTTCAGTGCAACTTTCTTACGAAAAAGACTTATATCGAACAGATTCATTGTCACCTGGTATTTTGATTTAATAAAGCATTGTCATGTGTAACTTTTCCTCCACATTGCATTGAATTATTAGATCGGGACACCACAACAACGATAAATCCGTTCCATATAAATTACTCTCATTCTTTAAGAAATGTCAACAATGATACATAGTTTCAGCCCTTGTTTTTCTTCTAACTTATTAATTTTTAAAAACAAAATATAAGTATATGAATGTAAAAAAGAGAAAAAAATCACAAAAATCATTTTCTAAGAGCATTTGCCTTCAACGAGGGTAGCAACCCAATTAACAAATTAAAAAAAATAGCAACTGACAGTTAGCAAATTGGTATAGCAATATATTTTATTCAAAATATTGTTTAATAAAAAGTTTGATGATAAAATTTGGACCGACAAGATAAGTAATTAAGCTTAAGATATTAATATTTTAAAGTGAGAAATAAAGTTTGAAGAGTGAGCTAGAGTGACAAATTTTTAAAGTAACATAAAAGTGCCAAATGAATTAGCAGATTATACTTTTAAAGAAAAATTTGCTATTTTCTTTGGAGATGCTAAGCAAAGATGTATGAGTTTACGTACCATCATCTCTACTTTTTGTTCTTTTTTTTTTTAAAAAAAAAAAAAATTGCTATCATTTTTGGAGATGCTGAGCAAAAATGTACAAGTCCACGGATCACTGTCTCTATTATCTAGCATATGGTCACATCTTGAATTCATGTTTCACAGACTCACAGTACTAAGTACTTATGAAATTGCTTCGGTACATATGTAAGGTTGACCCACTGTCTTATATAGTATGCCAATAGGTCGGCACTCTTCACCTAAATTGCTGCCAGAGATGTAGCCACAACATAAATTGAAAATTCAATGAGTGTGTGAATAGCATTTTCCTAAAAATATAGCCCCTATTTTCTGCACCATAAAAAATGAATCCAATGCAATGAAGAGCAGGAGTAATTGTGGCTTTTCTTTCCTTAGGCTTTTGGCTTTGTAGTCTTTAAACAGTAGAATCTTTGCTATATCTGTGTCAATTATCCTTATCAGTCTCTCTCTGCCTAGCTAACCTAGCTTTGAGTGCTCTTCAAAGTGTTGGACCGCCCTCGAGAAGGACTTTTGTTGTGGCGGTATTTCAAGTTAATTCGTGCACTATTATGTGACAGAGTTAAAACGCATGACGATGACAACGTGTGATTGGATTGAAATATACAATAGCATCCCACTTGTATGTAAATCTTTCTCCTCCAAAACACTCAATTTCAGTCATATAGTTGAGTTTAAGTCTCCTTTTTTTGTGTCATCAAGTGTTCAGATCAAGTTTTGGGAGGGAATTAAACTCTACTTGAAACTAAGGAAGTTCATGCACTGTTGTGTGAGAAAGTTAAAATGCATATCAGTACGTGATTAAATTGAAATGATTTAGACGAACATCTCAGTTGTAATAAGTTTTTCTCATCCAAAACACTCAATTTTGGTCTTAAATCCCCTCTTTTTTAGTCAGCAATTATTCTGGATGAGAGTTAAACTCAATTTCAACTGATGAATTTCACTCTCAAAAGTGAAGCAAGAACAAAATAAATAGACCAAATCGTTCAATAAATATTAACTATTCCAAGCTACCCTCCGAAATAAATCGATGTGTGTTGTCTTCCGCGTGTTCACATGTGGATGGTAATTGATTTTCAAAGGAGGAAAAAAAGGACCACCAGATGTGGCTTGGGACCTTGGTTATAGCAAGTTCAAACTACAGTTCTGCTACTTAATGTCTTTCTTCCTCGTAACAAAATTGAAGGTGTAATCGGTTGTGTGTATATATATATTAAAACATCACAACTGAGCCGATCACTTATTAGTCTGAAAGACTCGTTGTGAACAACAAAATATCTACAAACCCCTTAATTGACACCAAAGAGTTTGCTAAACTCCGATCATGAATGTATGCATTGAATGATATACATCTACAAGTTCGAATTTCTCTCTCTGTATTTAAAAACTCAAAATGTTTTATTTTCTAGCCAAGTATTGGAGAAGAACTTGCATGAAATATGTTGCTTGTGCTTAAGTTTTTTTCTACATGTCATTTCATTATTATACCAGAAGGTCACAATAGTGATAAACAAGTTTCATGCAAGTTATTCTCAATTTCTCAATGTAATGAGATATTGAGATTATATAATTTGAAAAGGACGTGAGAGAGCAAACCCCAAATATTATATATGCTGTGAGCTTTTTGATGGAAAATCTGGAAATAATTATGCAGAAAGCTTTAGGAGTTTCCAAGCAAGTACGCACAGAAGCTACTACTATTACAACCTCCATCTGCATTCTGCACTGCTGTTATTAATTAAAATTATTACTAGAGATTTGGTTTGGTGTTGGTTTGCACGTAGTCAGTAATGGTCGCTGTCATCTTTTAGGTGCAGAACCATCGGACCATATGGTGGTCCTTCTCCTTCCTTCCTTTCCTGTTTTTTTTCAGGTTTTGGGTTTTGGGGTAATTGAGAACACTGAGGACTGAGGAGGGTCCTAAAATTAGATAAACTTTTGTCTTTGCGTTTAGAGTGGTCTCCAAGCAATTTCCATGTTTAGAGCTCAAGAGTAAAACCATATTTATGGTCTCTGAATCTTGGTAATGATTTCAGTTTAAGAAACCGTACTATGATCTTATGAGTATTGGCCCAATCTTGCTTAGGTTTTTGTGTGAATGAAGGCAAAGTATGGGCCAGGAAATTAAATTGAACCCATTCTTTGAGATCCAAATGCACCTTTGCCAGTTAACACCCTACCGAGGATAACGAATTGTGAGGTTGGAGATGAATACATAGTATGTGGTTTGATGAACTACCACACGGTTTAAGCCAAAACACAACGATGCATTGCATGCCCACCAAGCAAGGACACAGTAGCGTCGTGCCACGTAGCTCAGATTGTCCCCCCAATTTCAGAACCAAGAGTTTGATGATAACTACATTCCTACATAAAACCATCCCCATATTTTTGTTGCATGCTAATTCCTATATATTAAGATCGAGTGAGATACATATACAAATATATATGTATATTACCTAGATCTGTACATAGCCCATATCATGACAAATTAATAAATTAATCAACTTACGTAGCATGCTTCTTGATCTCATAAATTCATGAATTATAACCAAATTAATATTATCTTTAAGTGAAAATTATGCACATTTTTCTGGTCAGAGAGATCGATCATTGCTGTGCCAACGTTGTCAACATGCTGATTTTCTAAGCTCACGATCACGTATTGTTGTTGATTAGGTATTTCATGGTCGTGATTTACTATTCTAGCTAGCTGACTAGTATCACATCTATATTGTTCTTCATCTCTTAGTGATTGATATATGATGGTTATGGTTGAGGAAAAGAAGTAAGCCGTACTATAGGAATTGACAACTAATTAATTGTGTGAACAAGATAATTTCATGGGAGGAAAATGGTGTGATTGAGATTCAAGTGGCTCAGATGGTTAGTTGTTGAGAACTTGAGAGCATCTGTATCCAAGGATGGAAGTCTAGCATAAGTTCTCCACCTTATGTTTGAATGAAGAACCTTTACCTACCCAAAAACTTTAGAACTAAATTGTTAAAAATGCACAACAATGTATAGTACCGACGTATTACTCAAGCACTATAAAACTGGTACTAAAGACTACAAATGCACTACAAACACGGTAAACAAAGAACCTTTGAATGACATCTTTCTGAGAATCATTTGAAGTTTTCTCAATTGGCTTTTTCAAATCCCTCTATCAAATTTTTGTACTTCATTCCTAACAAATTTATACTAAGTTTCATGGAACTTTAAAATGTCTCATCCAAACACACGATTTTAAGAACATTTACATTTTTTGCCAATTAATTTTGAGTTTGATGTTCGCAATATTTTAACAGTAGATAATAAGGGTTTTTTTTTTTTTTTAAAAAAAAAATCATGCAAAACGGGGGAGTTTTTTTTTTAGATTTTGAGTTTATGCTGCTTTTCTTAACAAAATTTATTGATTCGGGTGTAGCCAAAACAATATATCGCTAACTGTAGAACAAACCTCAGGTGGGTATTGTGCATGCTCGCAGCTAGCTTAGATATAAAAGGGGCGCCCTGGTCCAGCGCCACTGTACGTATAAACCAATGTAATCTATAAGAGGCAGCAAGGATTTTTATCTGACGATGTATTGGTGAAAAGGAATTAGAAACGGACAAGAATTAACAAAAATCTTGTGAGACGACTGAATAAATGAGTATAAAGAAATTGCCTTCATATATTCTTCAGATTAAGTAATCATTGCTTGCACCGTTTGACCTGATCATCAGTGTGAGAAAAAAAATAGAAGGAGAGAGAGAGAGAGAGAGAGAGAGAGAGAGAGAGAGAGAGAGAGAGAAAGA
>JADOBS010301837.1:0-12778 GCA_015708375.1 Cydonia oblonga
ATGTCGACACGTGTCGCGCTGTGATTGGCCTCCTGGTTGGAGGGAGATTCTTGTGGATCCTTGACGGTATAATGTTGACCGGTGCTCAGTAGTTTCGGGATTGGTCAAGTATGGTACAAACACCGTGTTTACAGTTTTACTATGCCCTTTTTATTATTACAAGCCTTAGTTCAAATTACCCTTCAAGAAATTGACAATAAAATAGAGGCTGGTACGCTTTCAGTTGTATTATTGCTCATTCTTTTTGGATCTTTTGGCCGTTTAATGGTTTTTATGGGAGCCAGGGGGACTTATTTTGTTGGTGATATTTTTAGAAACCCAATTGTCTATCTGACTAAAGCCATGGAGGAGGGCTACTACCATTTCGTTGGTGATATTTGAAAGATTGATTGACTGTTACTTTAATCGCTAGTTAGCTCCTAGCTGAACAATATGGTACCCAAGAAAATGTATAATTAGTAGTCTAACGAAGATGATTCGTTTCTTTAATGGAGGACTATATATCAAATGATGCAATGATCTAGGGTTGCATGGGCGGTTGGACGTAGGATTTCTTGAATCATGTGTACGACCGCACCGGACGTATGTATCATCCTTCCTTGAGCAGGACCACGGGCTAGGTAGGCGCAAAAGAGCACCCGAGTACATATCTTTACTTACGTGTTTGTTGTGTAGTGATCGACATTCGGAACATAGAATTTCTCCCCTTGGACATGAACCGAAAACAAAAAATTGGTGGGCATTATCAGTAAACTTGTCGCGGTAACAAAACAGAAGAGAAGAAATATTGAACACGCAGACTCATTAATAATATATTATACTTGTGGAAACTAAATCCACTGATTCATAATATTGAACTGATCGATTCATCCATTAATATCTTCTAGGCCAGGCTTCTATATAGCTACTTCTAGTTGCGCGTTTTATTTAGATATTTGAATTCCTTCAACAAACCTCTGGAGCAAAAGATAGTTTCTTCGCACCAACATCGAAGAAGAACCTGCGGTTCATTTGTTGGTATGCTCCAAGGATGTTCCCTCCGACTTCTCTGTCTTCGTTGATCATCAAGCAGTACTCTCCAAGGTCATGGAATGCATGGAACGTCAAAGATTCGGTGAGCTGAAGATTTACTCCGCCATCAAAGTGAAAAGCCACGGACAGCCATCCTCGAACAGCCTTCTTGACCTCTCTGAGGTCATAGCAAAGGTCCATCTGGGACCTGCTCTTGTCGACCAAGGGATGCAGCTGCAGCTCCTCCTCGAAGTAGGCAATGATTGACTCTTTCACGATCTTATACACAGGGCTAATGAACATAGTGTACGTCGACCCCGAATCTATGGCAATTCCCATGCCGGCATAACTGAACAACGCCGGGTCTATTGGAAGAACTGATCCCGCCACACTAATTCCTGTCATGTTGACGTAGTAAAAATCATTGTCGGACCCGAGGATGGGGATTGTTTGCACGTTGGCATGATGACGGAGCTCCGCATCGATGCCGAAATGCAGGGCGGCCTCATCTCCGTTTCTCCTCGGCAAGCAGTACGAGAACTTCATTTGTGTGATTGCACTGAGCTGCAGTAGAAAGTTGGAGGGGTGGGACCTTCCTATTCCGAGAACCCCGGCCATGATATTGGGGTGGTGGTCGTGGTCTGCAAAGTCCAGAATTTTGTTAAATAGGCCAAGGCCAAACGCAACCTCGATGGCTTCTTGATGTTCCGCTACATCAGTGTTGAACGTGAAGAGGTCAAGGCCGTAGTAGCCGCGGGAGTACTGAACACCGGCGTATCCTGCGTCATACTCACAATAGGCTCCCTTAGGTTGGAGCTCGACTGGGACACAGAAAGGGTGTTTGGAAGGCATAGGGCGAAAGGTGCAGGATTTTTTTGGATCGAAACCAGGGTAGGTGATATTAAAGCATTGGACGCACTGAGTCGTCTGAACCCAAACAGGACCACTGCCCGTGTCTATAGCCAAATTGGCCTTCACCGGTGGATTACCAACGTAGACCTCCGCGTAGTAAAACCCGGAAAACTCTCTTTTCACGGTCAAGGTGAAGGGCTGGCATTGGAAAATAAGAAAGCTGAATGTTAGAAGTATGAGAGTAGTGGATGTGGATGCCATGTTTCATGTTTGGTTGCTGCTTCTATAGCTACTGGTATATATACTAAAATTTTAAGGGATTTTGCTATAAGGCCCCCCAAATTTTATATCCAACCCAACTGAAGTTTTTTTTATTTTAAAAAAGGCCCCAGTTTGAAGGTTCTAGGGACTTTTGTTTAATATTTCCCCCAAGTATAAAGTTGCTTATCTTTTTATTTAATGATGATTGATATTTTGTCCGTTTGTCCATTGATATTCTTCTAACTAGTTAGCTATATATGCATACCATATGGCATGTGTGTATATGCATGTATCCCATCTGCAAACTTATATATGCATATCCCTTATTTGCATGGCTGTTTGTATGTGGTTCGCCATGCATCCTCACTAAGTATTGCCTTTACTAGAAGTATGAAATATCATCCTTCTGTTTTGAATCTAGCTAGCTAATTAAAATGGCAAATGGTCAGCAAGTAATTTGGACTTGCACTCTTAATTATGTTGAGGTTAATTTCAACTTACTTGCAAATGACCCTTTACTGCAGTGGTGGAGATGAGTGCTACCCTTGCACCACGGTATGTGGTCGAACCCTATTGGTTCCTTAATCTAACATCTAGTTTAACAAATCTATCGTTTGACCCAAAAATTATCAACTTACTCCTCCTCTACCTAACTCAATAATTCATATAGATGAAGGAGAAACAACATGGCATGTGGTAGTGGTATTCCATAATCCGACTGCATTGGGTTAATAAGGGTTTTTTTACCTCTGTAATATGTATGATTATAGGACATCCATTTTTTAAGATTACGTGCTTGGGTGGAACTGCATATATTTTGCATTAGCATGCATATATAGCGCATTAGCTAGGATGTTTGCATAAGCATACATATATATATACATACACAAGACCAAGTCATGTGGGTTAATTAAGTTGAAAAGAACCTCAGCCTAATGAAGTCTGCAAGTTCAAAGTTTGCTGGCTTTTGCCATTTTTACAACAGATGGATGATATTTCATATATCCAATAAAGGAATTACTTGGAGGTAGCTAGAGTTTTCATCAAGTGCAAGTTCACCTAGAGTTTTCATATATCCAATAAAGGCATACGGCAGCTGTAATATATTGTTAAAATGAACAATTATATAAATGATAAACGTATACTCTTTTTAGCTTCTTACACGCTTATATTTAATCGTGTTCATTGATTTCGTTTGATTTATCCAACCCGATGACTAAAAATAAAAACAGGTGTGAAATTCACCCCTCACTACTTAATGGTTAACTTGGTTAGGATGCATCCCCATGGCCAAAATAAAGAATACATAGAGGATTGCATTGTGATGATAATTCCGTTCATACACACATGTAATAGCATTTGACCTTAGCTAGAGCATCAATGGACAAAATAATCATTAAAATTCACGAGATGGGACATATATATGTAGGGTTCCGTAGAGAAAGAGGAAAAACCGCGGATCGCAAACAGTCTACTTTTAATTAAAATTGAAGCCAACAAATCATGAACCCTAGCACATCCTTGGACTTTGCATTACAATTTAAGCCAACAAATCTCCTAGCACATTCATGGGAGTTTAAGGCTTGTGCCGGCTGAGAGCCGGTCAGCACAAGCAACAGGATGATGGTTAGCATTAGGTCAGGGAAAAGAGAGGAAGAAGACATCTTTGTTTTCTGTTGGTTTGGTTGTGAGGCTCTGAGCTAAGGATGAAAATTCTTGTGCCCCTTACGAGAGAATATATACCAACAGACAATAACATGAAAACTTAACCCTTTCATGGCAAAATTAAATAGAAAAATAGTTCATTGCACTCTTTGTCTTCCCACTTGTTCGGTATCCCATGCATACTTGAGTCTCCCATACGTTGTGTTATTAGCAAGCCCCTAAGAAAATGACTTGAAACAAATAATTCAGTTTCAGACTTCCTAAAAGGGGACAAACCATACCATTAAGCGGGTTGTTGGGTTATTATTATTACTAGATGAAGTACTATAGGAGGACAAAATAGGTGAACAACATAGATAAGAATGAATTGTTTGAAACAGAAGCAATAATAGTGTGAATTTTATTACTATTGAGGAGAAATAAAAGGCTTGGCTGTTTATGTACGTAATGTACTTATATGCTTGTTAGAAAATTTTAGGCTCTCATATTATGCTACTATATATCATACTAAGAAGGATAGGGTTAATTACATGTAAACAAGGACTGAGAAGAAGGAACAGAGTGCCATTTTTAATTGGAAATGACATTCGGATACTCATTTTTTTAATACATTCACGTTAATGTATGTATGCACAGATTACGTCACTTTTCATTGTTATCGATCATCCCTAGAGTTTAAGGCTTAAATCATATATCTTAATAAGAGGGTTTGCTAGCTTAACAACAGTTTGCTTGTGCACACCAGAAAAGGGTTTGAGAGCTTATGCACACATTCCTTGACATGAATGATCCTTTGCGCAATATATACACGTATATATTTTTTATTACCGACCCTTCAATATACTGCACCTAAATTCATAGCAATAGAATTCGAATTTAATCCCATAATTAATTCTATTTTCAGAAGCCATTCTCTTTTTAAACCAATTATTACACTTCAATAAGTAAGAACATCGTTCTCCTGCGGAAAAAAAGGTAAAAAAAGAAAGGGGCCGGGAAGAGGAGATTAAGGATAGTCACTCCAATCCATAGATGGTGAACACAGATTCTTGTTTAATTTTAAATTATTTTCGGGTCGAAAACAAGAACTGCTGGTGGGGCTGTCCCATTCTCCTTCCTCTCCCACTTTAAAACTCGAATAAGAAATCTTATAATTCACCCTACATGTCGATGAAACAATGGGATTCGAGAGGCTAGCGGGTAATTATTTATGGGGCTATGAACACCTTGAAAAGGGGAAAGAAAATAATTAATCAGATGATTGTTCAACTCAGTATATAGACCATCTAATTCATCACAAATCCTCGATTAATGAAACCTTTACGAGAAGATTGCTTGTGCACACACGACAATTGTTATAGACATGATGGATCTTTGACAAGATGGTTCTTACATTATTGATCCTCTATTTTTCCCAATGAAATTAAGCACTGGTTTTTGGAGTTCTGGTACTAATAGCTACTTATGGAAGGTTTGAGAGAGATGAGGTCTGAGGGAAGGAAAGAAAATGGGGGGAGAAGTGAATGAGCTGATTTCGAGAGTGAGGATAGCGAGGAAGCGTAATGGCGAGTTTGCATGGGGAGGGGGCAGACAAGTGGACCATGAACACCATGGAATAGTTACAGGCTTACGACTGCATGCGTGACAACAATATTAACCCTACCTCCTCTTTTGGTTGTGACATTGAAAAGCTCTTACCCAATACATTTTCTTTTAGGGAACTTTAACGAAAAGCTTCTGATACTGTTCACTTTAACGAAAAACCACATTTTAAATAACAAAATAAATGTGTGCCATACAGATCTATAATGTATCCACCATATGGTCCATATCCATTATTGTAGGGTTTTATTATGTTCAATAAAAGTTTAGAGGGAGGGAGGTTATAGACCATCTAGTCCATCTGATTTATGATGGATATGGACCATTTATCCTCATAATTTGGATCCGGATGAGATTCAAATCCTTAATCATGTTCAACTCAATTTATTGACCATCTGATTCATCATAAATTCTCAATTAATGAAACCTTTATAAGAGGATCGCTTGTGCACGCACAACAATTGCTATAGACATGAAGGATCTTTGACAAGATGGTTCTTACCTTATTGGTCCTCTTTTTTCCTCAATGGAATTAAGCACTGGTTTTTGGTGTCGATGGTCTAAACCCCTTCCACTCTACTTTTCAAGAGATTCTCTTATATTATTAATTCGTTACATATCAATCAGACTAAATTTATTTAAATATGTGACAAATATTTATTTGATGATGTATGTTACTGAAATTAAATTTTGGTTGCATAAAAAAAAATCTCTTTTTTCTCCCTCATGCGTAGTCATTAGCAAGCATCTAAGAAAGTGAATAAAAACAAATGTTTATTAAAAATTAGAGTCTTAAAGAATTAAATTGTTTTCCCAACTAAAATTGTTTTTCCAATTGAAGTTTTTTAGTGGAGAATGATTTATAACTAGATTCTAATAAGGATTATTATTCCAAATTTCCAAGGGGATGTTGCACTAGTTTCTTAAGAGGAGCAAACAATAAGTTTTATACCCTTAAAAAGTTAGATTAATAGAATATTGTAAGGGCAGAGTGTGTAAGAGAAAGGAAAATAGATAATAGTGTAACATTTCCTATTTTGACAAGTCATTTTAGTCTTAACACTAAAGACTTGACAATATTATTCGTTGCACTTATTGTTGTTATAGTGAAAGATTATCGCTCTTATTCCGTGGATGTAGTCACATAGCCAAACCACTTAAATTTTTTGTGTTATTTATCTTGATTATTTATTTTTGGTTTCTGAATTTGTTTTTATTTTCTTATTCTTAAACACAATATTCACAACATCTTTCTCCCAAGATATCTTAATTTTGATCTGCTCTTCTTTTCTCCAATCAACTTTGGATTTCACCTAATGCTGTTTAAATAAGATAAGCTAATAACTTATTTTTATTAACGTAGACTTTGTGGCAACTAATTAATTTATTGAAGATAAAGTTAAAATCCAAAGTCTTTCATGATCTTATACAAATCCAATCCATAAGAGCTAGTGTTTGCCATTGCCATTAGAACTACTTGTCATGGACTCAAAAGTGATCACTCTCCGGCCATTCAAGCTATCCGACGCCGACGATCTCATGTCATACGCCGGAGATGATCAAGTGACGCGATCCCTCCGATGGAAGACGTTGACAACCAAAGACGAAGCGTTGACTTTCATCAAGGATGTTTGCATCCCCCACCCGTGGCGCCGGTCAATATGCATCGACGACCGTTCGATCGGGTTCCTAACCGCTTTCCAGGATCAGGTGATGACAGGCATAAGGCAGATTTAGGGTATGCCATAGCTGCAAAGTATTGGGGCCAAGGGATAACCACCAAAGCAGTTGAGGTTGCCATCCCTCAAGTTTTCAAGGACTTCCCTAATTTGGTAAGTTTGCAAGCTTTGGCTGACTTGGAGAACAAGGCATCTCAGAGGGGTTTGGAGAAAGCTGGGTTCCAAAAGGAGGGTGTGTTGAGGAGATATGGATATCTCAAGGGAAATATAAAAGATTTGGTAAGTTATAGTTTGCTATGAACAGATTAACCCTATACGGGGATTTCTCTAAGTTGTGTGCTTTACAAACCCTTTCAGGAACAAATAATTTGCATGTAAGCTCATGACTGGTTGTGTCTAGGCTCTGATTTCTCTATTTTCTTTTTCTTTTTTATTTTAAAATACCGAGACAGGCTCTTTTCCTAACCGTATAGAATAGAACATTGTTGAGCCAAATCTTCTTCATGTAAAACTTGACCCTGAGTCGAATTGATCGTGTCATGTGCAACGTTTATCAATGATGGTTCATTAATGTCCATTGATTTAGACTCTTTCCTCCTTCCCAACTTCGAATAAGATCGAGAAGAACCTAAAAGCCCCCAACCAGTAAGTCAATCATGCACTTTTATGCAGCTTCGGCAATTTCTTGAGCGTAACCGGATATCTCTCTCCACATGTATTGTATTGTATGACAAATTTTTAGGTGTCCATGCGAAGAGAAAGATATAAATGAGTGAGTTTGATGGGAATAAAAAGGAGAGATTATAATACAAATTTTCGTATTAATTTAAAATTTTCGTAACCACAATTTTCTGCTTTTCTTGGCGGAGGTATTAACACATAAATTACAACTCCAGCTTTCTTTGAGGACTGACTATTTCTATGAACACTCTACAAAATGGACCCCCTTCTGCAATGCAATACAATTATTGTACAATTCTTCTTCTTCCTACAATCTCACTCTTTTCTTTTCTGTTTATCGTTTGAGATTTCGCAACTTCGAAAGTAAAGCGGAATGTCTTCTCATTCACAAACGAGAGAACGAAGCTTCTTCAAGGTCTAGAATTTACCGAGATTTCTTGCCGGAGAGGTGAGCTCGGGTGGTCCAGATTCGACGGAATGACAAGCCGCTGCAAGGGCTTGAGAGCTACCGTGAGCTCTGAGAACGAGGGGCGCAAGTTTGGTTCGCTACTCAAACAGAAAGAACCACCAATTAAACCAAATTCAACAAGTAATGACATTTCAAGTATGCACATGTTTCAAAATTTTGTTCAACTTACGTCTGCCAACATTCCCAAATTATCCTTGCAACAAGGGGATCAAGTTCCTTGGGGATCTCAAGGCGACGATTCTGGAAACCCACTGCACCGACGACTTGCATTGGGTTCATGCCACTCCAAGGCAATTTTAGAGTTGCAAGCTCCCACAAAATGACTCCAAAGCTAAATACGTCACACCTGTATATTTAACAAAAGATATACATTATAGTCCTTATTGATAATCAAGATATAAATAACCCAAAGCTGTAAGAAAAGAACCAGAAGTATAATAGCAAGAGTTGCTAACTTTTCATTCGAGTTTTCGTTGCGAAGAACTTCAGGTGCCATCCACTCAGGCTAGGACATCGATGGAAATCGGAAAAAAGAGAAAAAAGTGTCATAGTTAGAGTCAAGATTTGCGGTCATATTGTCTCATTGCCTCCAGAAACTATGTTAAAAGAACCTATCAGCAATTATCGCAGATTCTCACCGTTCCAGCAGTTGATTTGGACGACAAGAAGGTGTTGTGTTTCAAGCGCGACAATCCAAAATCGCCAACCTGCACAATTGAACTCCAGTCTCGTAAAATTATACATAACTAACAACTAATCAAATGGAAATCGAATTGCATTATACACAAGAAACAAGAGAAACAACATTTAAAAGAAATTTGATACCTTCACATTCCAGTTCTTATCAACCAGCAGATTTGGAGACTTCAAATCCCGGTGGACAATCGTTGGTGTACTGGTATGCAAGCAATTCATACCCCTTGCCTGCAAAATAGATAGAGGTCTGAGAAAGTGGATATGGATGTATCATGCTCAAGAAGACAGGTAAGACTAACTCATACCACATCAAGAGCCATCTTTATTCTACGTTTCTCATCAATTTGACAATGAGGACGATGGATAATCCGATATAGACTTCCCCTGGGGAAATACAGCACAAGTGGACCAATTACAATGGAAAGACGACAAATAAAATGTATACATGTCCAAAATCATTTGATAATCAAGGTGCAGAATTATACCTTGGAAGGAACTCTGTAATGATGGAGAGGTTTGGAGGACGTGTAACAGCCCCCATGAAAAGCACAATGTTTGGATGACGCAATCTCCGCATTATTCGTACCTTACATTGCAAAGCAAAGATCAAAGAAACAGGTTCAGTGGTTTTGGATCAAAATGATATAACAGCCACGCAGCCAGGCATGTGATGACCCATAAATGACTGGTTTACAGTTTGGGGTTAAGGTCGAAACGTTCTACCATTGTCCACTATATGCATTTAAAACCAGCAGCTGAGAGGTTATAAGTTTATTTTCTTAAGGAAACACAATAATTATTCAGGTTGTAAGTTTATTTTCTTTTTCTTCCTTTCCTCAAAGTCTTGGAAACTAAAAAGTACAACACTCTGCATACAAGGGACAAGAAAGTTACTTCTCTTTTGAACTCAGCCAAAGCAGCACCCGAGAAGTCCTGATCTAGGAACTTCTTCACAGCAACTTCCTGTATGTCAACAACAATTCACCAGCCAAACACCAGTTGGTTTTAATCCCCATGAAATTAAATTAAAAACAGTTTCAAGCCTCTGGCAAAGAATTAAGAAGATGCATAGTTCCAGGCAGTAATGAAAAAAAAGCAAAATTCACCATGAAATAATGATAATGGAGAAACAATTATCACAAACTACAAATCTTAGCTAACTTCAAAGAAGAGCAAAATAGTCTTGAACATATGCAATGTCTTGAACATATGCAATGTCATTGTCAATCAAGTATCCCCAACCAAACACTTCCTAAACCTGCTTCCCAGTAAACAGAGAAGCAATTTTGGCTCATTCTGTAGTTGGTCGGCAACTGGCAACGATGGTTGATAGAAAAAAAATGTGACTTTTCAATGCTTTAAAAGCCACCATACATTTGATGGTGCTAATTTACATGTGAATTTATCAGTTACTGGCATAAAAAAGAATGAACTAACTATAAACAATTTAGCATTGCCAGTCACCTAAGCAAATCGGTTAGACCCGACGGTTTGTGACACGACACGATGACACGACACGAAAATAACGGGTTTCGGGTCAACACGATAACTAATCGGGTCATAGCCATATTAATATATACAATATATTCTATATTAAATATATAGTTTTGTATTATTATTCTATATAAGTTAAAAAAAAAAAAATTTAGTCATTATTTATTTTTATTACGAGAGTTCCTTATTATCATAACTAGGATAAATTTTACTTAACATGTTGTCCAAAATTAAAATAAACTAGTATAGTATTTGTATAGACAAGAATTAAGAAGACATACATACAAGTATGAAAAATGTGAAAATATATAAACACTTGTGACTCATCATTATTCTTCCACGAGCAGATAATGGTTATACTTTCATTATCATTTAGATTCTTAAAATCCTCCAACTCATGAATAATGTTTTTTATTTGAGGGAAAAATTAATAAACTTAATAAAATTAATAATAATTATTGGTTTAAAATATATTTTCCTTAAAGGGTAATGGGTCGGGTCATATTACCTGTTAATATTATTGGGTTGATTTCGGGTTGGGTCATTTTAGCTGTTTATTTTAATGGGTGTTACACGACACGACCCGTTAAGATATCGGGTATGACACGAACACAGAAAACACGACACGAATGCCAGGTCTAAAATCGGTAAAACATTAAGTTGAAAAGAAAAGATACTCAAAATGTGAAATGCCCAAGGAGAATAACGGAAGGAAAAAAAAATACGGGTCTGACTTCTGAGATAGGAAAGAATGAGAATACTTGATAGAGGCATCCATGAAATAAATATAAGAATGAAAATCAAATAAAACATAACAATAGCTGCAGCATATGACGTAAGGAAGAGCATATAGTGTTTATATAAAACTCACCGTGCCATGCCAATCAGCATGGTATACCTCTCCATATGAACCTAATCAAGAACAAGAAGAAGAATTAGACAGCCCCCAGGAAAGATCAGTTTTTTCTTTATGAAGAACGAACATCGGAGGTTTGCCAAAATATGACAACTTTGATTAGGTATGGAACATTACCTAGTCCAATCCTTTCTCCAATAACCAGGTCTTCCCACGGAATTTCACATTCACCAACGTCAACATCCTCAAATGATGAGCTAGAATGATATTCAACCCTGCTTGAAATGGAATCAAATGACGAGTTACAACTTTCTGGATCCTTCAGTTTCAAATTGGATTCCATAAATCTGTCATGCGTGAACTTTCTAGGATCATGGGAACCAATTTCATTGTTCTGATATGTAGCATCTACTGTGTTGTTCTGTAAATAGTTTGGAGCCCTGGATTGTTCCCCCTTAAAATTTTTAGCATCGCCATCTCTATCAAACATATTTGAATGAGCAGTTGATCCAAAATCAGCAGGATTGATCTGTTCAGCAACAGTAGAGCTGGTCGAAGCTGAAGATGATGCATTGTAACCATTAGGCTCACGATTAATTTTTGGGAAGATGCCATCATACTCCTTTCTTTTAGGGACTTCATTGAAAGCATATTTATTTTTCCACATCAATGATGCAGGAGGTCGACCAGAAGCAAGATTATTTTGTTTTTTCTGAAGCTCTTCAACTTTATTCTCCACCGGTTTGTTATACATAGAAGCTTTCCCAGGTCCATTTATTTGGAATGGGTTAAGATCAGCAAAAAGGTTCTTTGGGTCCTCAGAGTTGTTTTGAGTATATGGAACTACATTTACATTCATCCTCATACCACCATCACCTGCATGAGCCCCACGATTCCCTCTGTTGTACTTTGACTTTTCAAAGGCTGATGAGGAAAGCTGATCTAACTGAGTTGTTCTATTCGGTATTCCAGAAGAACCAACTCCACTGTCACTACTTGCACCTGAGAATGTTGGAAATGATTCTCCCTTCTCTGAACTTGGTCTCCTCTCCAGACCTGAACTACTTTCAACTGCAGAGTTTTGGCTGCTTCCCTCTCCATGTAATGGCTTTGGTCCTGGGTAAGCGATATCTGTCTCGATATAAGAATGTAAAGTAGGAAGTTTGTTCAAGTTTGGATTGTATGGCTTAAAGGTAGTGTCTTTTGAACTTTGGATGTCAGTTGGTACGAGTGTTCCAGGGTCAGCCATCAGATCCACCAAAAACTCCCTGAAGACAAACTATAAATTAAATCTATGTAGAAAGGTAAGGTAAACAGATCAAGTTGAGAAGCTGTAAAGATTCAAAGATGACTGCTGCTCAACTTTAAGGACAAAAGAAATCTAATGCTATACTACAATCTAAATAAATAGATGACAAAATCTCCTATGTTACTACACATTACGAAGCTATTATGTGGCTAGAATATTATCTTTTTTTTTTTTTTTTTTTTTTTTGGATGTAAAGCCCAGAA
>JADOBS010301838.1:0-12780 GCA_015708375.1 Cydonia oblonga
TGTAAAGATCATATCTACAAAAAAAAAAAAAAAATCATATATGCAAAGCATGAATTAAAACTAAGGTAGTTTAGTCAATTTATTGTAACAAATGAATAGATGGTTCGTAATATAGTCCGATGAATAAACAACCTTAATTTTTAATTGATTTTTAGTATAGGCAATTTTTATAGAGTGATTTATTATATAAACGGTTATGATCATAGACATGAAGTTCTATATATCTACAATGAACAATTTTGAGTAGAAACTTCTACTCATCTTTAAGTAGCTAAGTATTATTCTAAAGTTAAACTTCAGCTTCCTTTCATCGTGTGTTCTTCTAAGGCTTGGTTAGTGGTCAATTGAGAATTTGAATGGATTGCAAGCTTCTTCACCACTAAGTCTTTTGCTAGCAGAGGCTAATAGTATGGCCTCGTATTCTACTCCGTCGTTGGATGCTTTGAAGTTTGAAGTAATGTGGGTTTGGTCGGTGCAAATAAGAGCCATAAAGTGGCACGACTGGGAGCCATGGTGACATATCAAGGGTAGCCGGGGGCCTTGGAGCATGTAGGCACGACTTTGAGCGCAAAGTTGTGATGAAACAAGACATGCCCCTGGTTCTTGATGGTTAGGCCGGTGCGTCATTCTGGTACCTGTTTGCCTCCAGTGCGCGATTAGGCTGAGTTGATGCGTTTATTGGAATAGAAGTAATCATTGTATCCTCCAATGTATGTGTGATGGTTCCGTCTACTCGATTTTGTCAATAAAATATGACTTGTGTTATGTTGGTCATGTATCGTCGGAGCACTTTGTTAGTAGCTTCGTTGCGTTGGAAACCACGCAATCGTGCGGTCACGAGCCTCTCAACTTCTTCCTGAAATTGCCTCTCTAGGGCAGTAGAGCTTCCGCCTGCCCTCAATCGTGACCTGTTGGTCTAGGCTGTTCTTCCCTATGCTCAGCTCGTCTATGTCGCGACTATGATGTATGTGGTACATTCCTGGTAGGCAAACAGGTCACTCGCAGGCTGCCGGTTAAACTTGAGTCGGATTGAGTGACTGCTTCTCTCCGTCCGCTATGCTTTTTACTTCGATGTGAGATGGATGACGCTTATTGCAGGCCTAGCTGCGAATGAACACTTCGCCTAAAAAGTTGTCCATGTTGATTATCAGAATGTGGCCCCAACTGTGAATATATGCTCGTTTGTGGGCCTAACCGGGAGTGTACGCTCCTCCGCATGCTAAGACGAGAGTATAAGTTATCTCGGTGGCCCAGACGGGAGTGTACACTGCCAAAATGCTTGGTTCGTGGATGGTCGAATGGCTGCTTGCCGAGATGTTGCTAGAGAGGTTCGTCGTCTGCCCTTATCCTATTTTGGGATACCTCGTCTGGGGCACGCTGCATCTCGGTGTGCTGCAAAAGTTGATTCACCAAGGTCGTCTGCTGCGCGAGGGCACTTGTTAACTTTATGACTTTTCGAGATAAGTGTTGTTCGTCATTTGGGATGGAATAGCTTAGACGGTATGTGTTTCCTTGAGTAGTGGAAGTGCAATGGACTCCAGGCACGAGATTTGAGTTGAGATATGTCAAATTTGCAGAAAAATAGGGTGAAAATAACCCTGGTTCAATTGTCGGTTTGAAAATCTAAAGTCGGGACAGTTGAACCGGTCTGGGCAGCTAGGTGAGCCACGAGAGTGGGTTGGATTGCAGGTGCGGGTTGGATCATGGGCATGGGCCTTTCCTTTTTTCAGCGCGGCTTGGGCTCGCGCTGCGTTATGGCTTACGAGTCTTGGGATGGTTGCCCAGTGGGCTTGCTGCTTTGCAGCTGTTGGCTCGGCTGTAGCTGTCGTTGTTTCATGGCCCAGCTGCCATGAAGCTGTCCCACTCTTCGCTACCACGGCAATTGCCGTGACTAGCATGGTGGTGGTGCTCTGTGGTGGCACGGTTACTCCTCTTGTCGCAGTGAGTCTCGTAAATCATCGTGGTGGGTCTACATTGCGTCCTCCATCATTTGATCCGAATCTTTGAATGTATGAAGTTCCGTTCGTTGTGGTTTCCGAATTTCCCGCCATTGCATTATTCTCCTACGTCTATTCAAAGGATTAAAAAGTTCTAGGAATAAGAACGTATGAAAAATTTACGAACGAACGAGAAATGAGAAACTTTGAATGCTAGAGTCTTCTTCGAGTGTGTGAATCAAACTTTCAATAAAAACACCAATTTATGGATGCAAATTTCCACCGTCTCTTCCTTTTATGAAAATGCACCTGCAAAATAATCACACCGTCAATAAAGGCTAAAAGCCTCACGCGCCCATGATGAATAAGAGATTTTGGTCGAAGAATATTTGATGCCAAAGTTAGAATTCTGAAAATAATGTGTTTAGGTGTTTGTGGGTACCAGATGCCCCTCCATTTTAGTGGGATAAGAGGGGTATTTATAGGAAGGTGGCCGATCCTATTTGGAGAATAGTGGCCGGCCATATATGGTGTAATTGGAAAATAATTACAAGATATTATGTGAAATAATATCTTACAATTAACATGGTAATTAATTCCAAATTAAATAGAAAGTTTTGAGAGTTACCTTTTGAATAAGGATTTGATGAGGAGTGATGAGAAGGATTTTAATAAATACCATTTTGATCACTTTGATTTTTCTTTGATCGAGCAGTTATTGTCCGTTGCATGCGTGTGAGAATTTCAGTATGTCTCGAGAGTAATTTTGTCCTTTTAACCTAAAAGTTCACGTATCACCTCTAGAATTTTCGTGATTATTTTTTGCTTTACAATCCATGTTTATCATTAGCATGATACCCTATTCGAAGTTCTCGATTCAAAAGTTTGAACGTGAGATGCATCACAACATTAGTCAGAGAGTCCCGTGGACGGGAAGAAGGGTGCGCACCAAGTCGAGAGCATGCCGAAAATCGCAAGCAAAAGTGCGTCACAAAATCAAAAGAGGCGCCATATTTGCCAATGGCGGTCAAAGTCGTTAACGAAACCAACTACCTCCGAGTCCGGAAATGAAACTACACCACGCAAACTCAAAACCTCATACTCTCGGCCAATAAAGGAGCTCTCCACTAAAATTCTAAAATCCCAAACGAAAATCCAAATTTTTCTCTCTGTATTTCGATAGTTTATTTCATCAATCTTATCCAACCAATACAATCTTTGTAATTTTTTTTTTTTAATTTGACCCCATTAATGGTGGTTGGATAAACTTTGTCCGCAGTCCCAAGAAACCATTTCTCCCAAAATCCTCCCTCTTTCTGTTCGTTCTCTTCCTCTTCAGAAATCCAGAACAAAATTTTGGATCTTTGGAGCTTGCAGAAACAAAAATGTCGAAAAAACCAGATGAAGTGTTGATTGGGTCGATTGACCAAGGCACGACCAGCACCAGATTCATAATCTACGACCGTTCGGCCCGCGCTATTGGGTCCCACCAGGTCGAGTTCACTCAGTTCTACCCGGAAGCCGGGTAAGCAAATCAATCAATCAAAACCCCATTTTTTTCACTTTTTCTTTGAAATATGATGTTTTCCTGAATTGGGTTTTTTGGGGCAGGTGGGTCGAGCATGATGCGATGGAGATATTGGAGAGTGTGAGAGTGTGCATGGCGAAGGCGCTGGACAAGGCCACAGCTGATGGGCACAACGTCGACAGTGGGCTCAAGGCCATAGGGTTGACCAATCAGAGAGAGACAACTCTGGTTTGGAGCAAATCCACTGGATGTCCTCTCTACAATGCTATTGTTTGGATGGATGTCCGTACCAGTTCTATTTGCAGGTACTGCTTTCACTATTTCATTGTTTTTTCATGTCTGCAATTGTTTGCATTTGATGTTAGGATCTGCAATTGTGATTTCTCAATTGGGTTTCACTGATCCTGAATTGGGTTTTTGTTATTTTTTGGATTTTGATGAATATTAATAGTGTTTTTGTTTGGTCATTGGATGAACATTAATAATTAAGAGATAATTCTGTACTGATTTTCCTGCTAATGGTGTATTTTCGTTTATTAATACAATACCCTTTTCTTCGATGATTTCAATGATAGGTGGGTTTCCTAGATTTTCAAATTTTGATTCCTGCTCATTTGATTGGGTTATTTATAGAGGCGATTGGAGCATTGATCCCGGAGTTTGGTCCAATTGGAGCTTTGTCCGTAAACTAAAAATCTGTTGGAATTTCCATCCACGATTAAGGATTTAAAGGCACAATAAGGATGGGAGTTTTGCCCAAAAGAACTATATTGCTCCACATTGTGACAAGTTCAGGACCAATGTTCCAATTTTCCCTTATTTGTATTTTAGGTTCGGCATGAATGTTTTTTTATGATCAATCCTTTCCATGTTTGGTTTTTTAGAAAATTTCAATTCGCCTGCTGTTCATATCTTCATTTCAGATTTTGGAGTTGTCTTATGATTGTAAGTTTTCCGGTTATTTTGGTTATAGAAAATTGGAGAAAGAATTATCCGGGGGAAGAACTCATTTTGTGGAAACATGTGGTTTGCCCATAAGCACCTATTTCAGTGCATTGAAGCTGCTCTGGCTGTTGGAAAATGTGGATAAGGTGAAAAAGGCTGTGGAATCAGGGGATGCTCTCTTTGGAACTATAGACACTTGGTTAATCTGGAATTTAACTGGTGGTGTCAAGGGAGGGATACATGTCACTGATGTCTCAAACGCATCGCGGACTATGCTTATGAATCTCAAGACCCTTGAGTGGGATAGTACCATATTGAAAACGTTAGGAATTCCAGCTAAAATTCTGCCCAAAATTATCAGTAACTCTGAGGTTATTGGAAAAATTAACACAGGATGGCCAATTACTGGAGTCCCAATCTCTGGATGTCTCGGTGATCAACATGCAGCAATGTTGGGGCAAGCTTGCAGGAGAGGAGAGGCCAAAAGCACTTATGGGACGGGGGCTTTCATCCTTCTCAACACTGGTGAAGAGATAATTCAGTCAACGCATGGGCTTCTAAGCACTTTGGCATTCAAACTTGGCCCTAAAGCTCCGACAAATTATGCTCTGGAGGGATCGATTGCTATTGCTGGAGCTGCAGTTCAGTGGCTTAGAGACAGTCTTGGGATCATTAAGAGCGCGAGTGAGATTGAGGATTTGGCTTTACAGGTTGAGTCCACAGGTGGAGTTTATTTTGTGCCAGCCTTCAATGGATTATTTGCTCCTTGGTGGCGTGATGATGCTCGTGGGGTTTGCATTGGTATTACAAGGTTTACGAACAAGGCTCACATTTGTCGAGCAGTGCTAGAGAGTATGTGTTTCCAGGTCAAAGATGTGTTGGATTCAATGCACAAAGATGCTGGGGAGAAGGGAGAGGCTAAGAACGAGAAGGGGGAATTCCTGCTCAGAGTGGATGGTGGTGCTACTGTTAATAACCTTCTAATGCAGATTCAGGTTCGGGCCTTTCTTCATATTTTATGCTATAACTTGCAGTCTGTAGTTCAGTTTTAATCAAATCCACCGATTCAGCCACATATTCTTTCCTTTTCATTCTTCCTGTTTCTAGTTTACGAGCCTTCTCTTTGTTCCCTCTTTAGTTCTTGAACCATCCATGAAAATATTTGTTTTTGCATCTTTCTATTACTTTAGCAATTGTGGTTTCCTTGGCATCCTCTTAGCATGTTGTCCTCATGTCAAAATAGTTAGTTGTGTAATCCAGCAATTGCTGGTGAAAATACATATTTGACATTTCTCCAGTACGTCAGATAATGGAGAAGTTCTGTTCTTTCCACTCATTCCTTTACCAACAAACCATCCTCGGCTTTCCTTATGGAATTATATATATATATGTTTATATTACTATTGCTTGATATGAAAACATGCGAAGACTGCAATTTTGCTTCTACATACTTAGTAAAGAGTGTTCAACTACATTTGTTTGTATAAAGAAGTTTGAAAATACGTATTCGTTGCTCATAATTTTATGACAAACATGTAAAAGGAGTAGATATCTTTGCCTTACCCCTATCTCCTTGAACGAAATGCCAGTGGACATCGTGTTTATTAAATAATTTTTATGAAATACAGATCAGAAAAAAGAAAAAAGGTGTTCCTACATTGCTTTATGATCTTCCTCATGTATTGTGCAACCTTTTCGTATTCTGTTGATGATTAAATTTATTCTTTGTTTTGTTGTTCTGTAGGCGGACCTGTTGGGGAGCCCAGTAGTAAGACCAGCCGACATTGAGACAACAGCTCTCGGAGCAGCCTATGCTGCTGGATTAGCTGTTGGTGTTTGGAGCGAAAAGGAGATTTTCGCTTGTGAAGAGAGGACTAAGAATTCCACCATTTTCCGTCCAAAATTAGATGAAGAGTTGAGGAAGAAGAAGCTGGACTCATGGTTCAAGGCTATTTCAAGAACCTTTGACTTGGCCGATCTTTCGCTTTGATGTACTCTTCTCACTTCTTTTACCTTAAAAGTTTTCTGTCTTCCTTTCTTGCTTAGCTTTGGGATGATGGGTTCTCGCTTGTGCAGATTTCCATAGGACATATGGGAGCAAAATAAATCGCAACTCGAGGATCAAATCTTTGTTTGCACCAAATGCAGTGCAGGAATATCTTGCCCCTGACAATCTGCTCTTGACAATATATGGTTCGTCGATTGATATGTTCTTCCATGTCCCTCCCAGTCGTCTCTTTCAGCGATTTGATTTTCTCAAATCCATCTGATGCTTTCTACTAGTGTAGCAATAATGCCATAGTTTGGCTGCAGAGAAATAGTGTCAATAGTTTTCTTAAGTGGAGGTCTTGTTTGTTTGTTATAATACAGTATTGTGATATGTATACCAATTTCAGAATAAAAAGCAGTCATTAGTCCCAAGTGCTTTTGGCGACCAATCGTGATCTTAAGCGCACATAATTGTCCTTTCTTTTAAAATACACTTAAAGTGTTTTTGGAACTTGAAAGCATTTTCACAAAAATTATTTTTTAAAACAGTTCCAAACGAACGCTAAATTAGTTCTCAACCCCACTCATCATTTGCAATGATACTGTCCTCTAAATGCATCAACACATGGTTCAAACGATTAAATTGTTCCCCCGGCAATCATCTACCATGCTTTCTGGGAATCCAAACAGATGACATATATATGTATATATGATAGGTGACCTTTTGACTTTGCAGAAGGATAATGTAGGTACATTGTTCTTTGGTGATTGAGGAGTATCAAACTCTAAAGGAGTCGTCGTCGAATCTCCACCGTTGACCAATGGTCACGGACTCGACAAGTGGTCGGTCTGTGGTTAATAAGAAATAACAGGTAACCTAGCTAATGAAAATAATAGCATATATGCTTAAAGGAAGAGAATAAGCACATTTTTTTAGGTTGTCTGGAACTTAAGAAAGCTGAAATGCTATCAATTTGAAGCATAAATCTTTGTAAAGGAAGAGGATCCGGTCTGGTTCTCTTCCATCAAAGGCCCAATATCAAGTGATCGGGACTGTTGAAATTTGATTCAACAGTTACAAATAAGAAGCTCTTTTAAAAGTTATAATAATTGTAACCGTTAGATCAAAACTCAACTATCCGGATCACTTGATCCTAAACCTTTGATGGCAGAGATACGGATCGGATCCTCTTCCCTTTATAAAGACTAAAAGAGAAAAGGAATATTAGCTTTAGACTTTAGTAGCCCTTTTACAAACTCAGCAGTCAATTTTAACCCTGCTCTGAAAATGTATTGTTAATAGGAATCTATTCTATTAAGAGAAGAGCCCTTGTCAAATTTTTTCCCTTTTTTTCTACTTTTGTCCTCATTTTTGAATACACAATATTGATATAAGGAGGGTAAAATAGTAATTCTGTACCTTTTGACAAAATGACAATCATCTCCTTATTTTTCCTATTTTGCACTCTTTTTTTATTTTATTTTATTTTTATTTTTATTTTTTTATTTTATAAAATAACAATCACATTCCTATTTTTTCTATTTTACCTTCACTTTTGATACACAATATTTACATAAAGATGACAAAAAACAATAATTATGTTATATTAAGATAAAATATGCACTTATTAAGAGAAATTGTCTCACCATCATTTTTTTCATACTCTTTTTAAAATTTTAAAAACTAATCACATTCCTTAATAAAAAATAAAATAAAATTGTTCACACACACAAAGTGTGTGCTCATCGACTAGTATAAATTTATATCATCCCAATATGTTGTTTTCGTGAGGGTTATTTTTGTTCCAAATCTCTTTCCCTAAACACTTGTGTTTGTGTCGCAACTCTATATCTTTCTCGCACCGTGCCAATTTACTACTAGATTGTGCTGAGTGACACAATAGGTAATTTTTGAGAAAACCAACAATATCATTTGGTGTATTTTTTATTGGAGAATAGAGTCTAACCTTGGAAAAATAACAACATAATATATAGTTTGTATGTGAGAGGTTCAATGATACTATTATACCAAGTAAAAAACCTCACACCTGGTAATAGATGATTAAGTTAGAAATAATATGATGTTGGTGGTACCCTATGCTGAATCTAATCATTTTTAGTGTAAATTAAATAATTAGGCTATGAGTTTTCTAAATTAAATAATAAACCAACACCTAATTTTCAACCCATTATATTAACTTTAAACAAAATATTAATAACATCAACGGGTTTGGCAACCAAGCAGAATGAGCCCCCTTGGATTATATCTTTTGTTGCTTTCCGATACTGGACAAAGTCTTTCATCTTTTTGTTCCCCTTTTATCATCACTTGTAATCTTTTGTCCAGTTTTTCAATGAATGAAATCTCTTTTCACTGGTTCACACTCCAAGCCAACAAGTTTTCCAGTTTTACAGGTTAGGAGGAACGTTTATCGTATACAGTCTTATCTTTACTTTGCAAAAAAATTGTTTTCACGATTCGAACCCGTGACCTTTCGGTCACAAAGAAGAAACATTTCCATTACACGAAAGCTCATCTCTAAATATATATATTATATAATATATTTGAACATAGTAAAATAAGAAAATGAAAGATTTCTTTGAAATTGTTCGGTTTGGAAATTTTCCGAAAAGCAAATCGTAGGTTTTTCTCTCCATCGGAACAATTGCACTGTTATGCTCATTACTAAACTTGTTGAAGAGATGAAATATAACCAGGGTATATCCTTTTGATGAGAGGTTGAATAGATCATCATAAGAAGAATTAGGCCAAAAATTAGGATACATTCTAGGAAAATAAAACTTCTATTGAAGAGAAGCAAATGAAAGATTTTTATAAAAATTCTCGTAGAATCGAGAATGAAATTTTCATTCTGTACATATCAGATCATGAATTAGTAACTGTAACCAATCTCAAAAAAATTTCAATTATTTCGAACTTTCTCTTTTTGAAAAGAAACAACTTTTTCATTACACGAAGTCTCGCCTCTAAATATATTATATATATAGTAATATTTGGCTCAGGTGTCAAGACCATGCCCAAACAGCTGCAACAATGGTACGTTCATCTCTCTCTTTTTTTTTTTTTTTTGGTGGCTAGAAAACAATCCTTCCACTTTCCATGTATGTAACAGTAACATACATATCAAACTGAACTATTGATCCCATGTCGTTGAAATTCTCAATCAATCAACTATTTTCTTGCTTGTTTATTTGGCTTTCATATCAAGGGGAAATTAAAGCAGAAAATAGGAAATAAAATTTAGAAGTGGGAGAGTGGTGAGGGAGTAGAAGTAGAGCAAATTAGGAGGTTGGCCAGTGAAAGAAACATGGAAGACTTCCACTAAAACACGAAAACCACAAACGTCAAAAAGCACACAAAACAAAACCAACCCAACAAAGCAATCCACAATCCACGTACAGAGGAGGAAGAAGAGTGAAGTAAACAAACTAGAATACTGAAATCATCATTCAGATGACTCACATGAATCTGATTCACAGTCACGTAATGTTTTAGATCAATAATGTATTATTATATGTAAGCATTTTTACATAAAATTATCTACTATTGAATCACGATAGGATAACGTGAAGCCGTTTAATATCAGTTGCACCAAAACGAAGTCAAAAGAGAGAACGTAAAATTATAGAGAAAGCTGTAACAAACATTATTATTTTTGCCTAATGTCAAAGGAGACCTCAGAGACCTTCACGCAAACAAACCAAGAAACCTCAGAGACCAGGAAGAGCAACAAATTTAGCCACAAAATCCAATAATTTAATAAACAAGTAAAATTCAAAAGAAAAAGAAGAAGCTATTTCTGAGAGTCTGAGAGAAGGCTGAGGCATCAGACAGACTGCATAGTCTCCCCTCGTTTCTTGTTTCAATGCCTCGCTGATCTCCATGACTCATCATTCAATGCCAGCTAGCCCCATTCGTTACATTTATCACCTTCAAAACAATTTCAAATTCAAAACACTTGCTTGGTCACGAGGGAAACTCTGTCATTATTGTGTGATTAGATCAACTTTCATATCAGATATGATCACATGAGATTAGTTGTAACAAGAATACAACTAGAAAAATCGCATGTTTGTATGACAAATGACTTATTACTAATGATCTGACGCTCCGTTCAAGTTGAAATTATTTTTCTTTATCTTAACATTATTAACTTTCAACCATCACAGAATACCTCAATGGTTGGGACGAATTTCAGTCTGTATTTCATACGACATGTTTTAGCTTCAATTTCTGGCGTTGGTAGATCGCATAATGGTGGTAAAAAAGATAAACTGCTGTGACGAAGCTACTAACATGTATGCTTTTTAAGAAAAAAACATTATCCATGTTAATTAACCACAATTATCGTTGTTAATTATGACAAAGTGTATTTGTCTTTCCGCTAATTATGAACATCATAAAATAGTCCAATCGCTCGTTAATTAACCACAATTATCATTGTTGTTAATTATGACAAAGTGTATTTGTCTTTCTGCTAATTATGAACATCACAAAGTCGCATTATGCTTGTGCTGCACTTTATGGGAAGCTTGGCGGAAGTTTCATAAACGTACACAAAGCAAAGAAAGAGTGTGAGACCGTCAAAAGTGGAGTCTTAGTCTTATCTCATTTATTATTCTTCTTGTTGCTTCGATATTTGGTTTCCACAATTGCCACCCCTTTACCTCTAGGATCCAAATTTTCTAAGTCTTCGTCAAACTCTTTACATACACGTAGGTTGACAATGATCTATTCTCAAGTTGTCACATAAATTTCTACCCAAGAATTTGTCACGAGAAAAAAATAAACAATGTAACACTTGTTTTACCCTACTGCCGATTAACTAAAATGAGTCACATCTGTGATACATACCGTTTTTTAGGAATAAATAACTCTTTTTAGGGGCATATTCATACTTTTAGTTCTTCTTGGGTTAAGGTTTTTTTCTTAAGAAAAACTAACTCTACTCCGAAATCTTTACATAACAGGAGGTGAACATTTTCATATTCACGTAAGTAAAATGATGAGCATTGTCATCATTTAGAGCAGTTCCACCGGGGGTGGAATAGGTCGGCACATAGCCAAAAAAATGGCCCGGCACTTAGGGAAGTTGCTCCAGCCCAAATTTTTGCCTGGCACCTGGCCTAAAATTGACAGACCTTGGGACCGACCCATCTGACGCCAGCGTAACATAACCACTTTTTTTTTCCCCGCTCCAGGTCGGGTCAAGGGCTTTGCTCCACGACAAATCCTGTCTCGTTTCGAAATATGACTTGCTTCTTCAGAATGGAGGTTTTGGGCCGGGGGTTCATGGTGTTCAGCGGAGGCGGCGGAGTCGAGGTCGGCGAGGCGTTCGCTTAGGCAAGGTGCACAGAATCCGGTGATGGGTTTGGTTGGGTGATGGTGACAGATGGATGGACGATGAGTTTGGGGTTTCATTGGAAGTGTAGGTGGATGGGAAGGGAAGTGCAGGGGCGATGGGAATGAGAAAATAAAAATATTTTAATAAAAATATTATTTTTTTATTTTTTTATAAAATCAGAAATTAAAAATAAAATAATTATTATTTATTATTTTATAATAAATAATAATATTTTAATAAAATGAACTAGGCTATTTTTTTTAAAGATGAAGATGCATTTGGCCTATTAGTATTAATTGAGGTCTATTACTTTTCACTAAATAGATAAATACGCTGAATGCTGATACATTTGTGTTAGAGATGGAAATGCTCTTAACGGTAAACAAAAATACGTTCGAAAAGAAAAATTGCTAATCTAACAGCAAATATTCTACTTTGGTTGGAACCAAAACTGTATAATTGACTTTGAGCCGATAAAGTGAAAAGGCGGAGTATTGGAAAATAGAAAATAAACTTACCCAACCGCGTCACGTTCGTAGTGGGTTCCCCTCTCTCTCTTGCTTTCTGTCTGTAGCTGCCTAATTCACGAGAAAGAAATTTATATTTTGGATTCTGCCTCTGACTTTCGCCGTATAACTGACATTTCCACCTCACATCACCCCATAAAAATGATAAATTTTAACGAGAAATTTCTGATATTATTTATCTTAACAAAAAATTATATTTTTATATTAAAAAATTAATTAAGATATTAATTTTTTTTATTTTTTATTATATTATTATTATTAAAATTCAAAACTTTCAAATTTTTTCCATTACTTTACCTTAAAAAGTAAAGCGACTCACCAAAACACAGATAACTCATAGAAAACAAATTCAAACAAAAATATATAAAAACTAAATCAAAAGGCACTCTCTCCTCTCTCTCTCTCTCTCTCCCTCCCCAAACCATGATAAAACCCCCACATTCGATGCCCCTCTTCCCGTTTTGTTTTTCATCCTTCTCTCTCTTCCC
>JADOBS010301839.1:0-12781 GCA_015708375.1 Cydonia oblonga
TTTAGATGATTTTTTTTTTTTTTTTTTTTTTTTGTAATTTTCTTATCATTTTGTCAAAAGAAAGAAATTAGGCCAACGAGGTCAAAAAGGAAGTATTCACACAACCAAATGTGGAAATGTGGTATTCCATTCCTGGAAATCACCTAACATACTCCATGAAAGACGTATGAAAGGGAGAGGATTTTGGACAAAGGGCAAGAAAAAGATGACATCAAACATCGGCTGCAAGCTGTCACTTGGAGAAAAAATGGTTAATACACGCACTCTCATCGTGATTAAAGTACAAACATGATAAATAGTAAGAAGGGTGATGTTGTTATCCACACGGTAAGAGCTGGAAGGGTAGGTTAAGTCTCACAATGATCTAGCAATAATGTGGTTCGAATTTAACTTTGACGAGAATTGAACCTAAAACTTCTCACTTACACATCCTTTTGATCACTTCATACATATGCACTAGCTATTTAAAGAATACTCCAAATGTTTTAGCCGTTATACAAAAACTAAAATCTAACCGTTAAAATACTTGTAGCATCCCTTCTCCCTGAAGGCCTAACTTTTTTTGAGTGCTCACCACACTGACTGGGCTGTAGTCCAAAAGGAAAAAAAATCTAAAGCCCATCTGAACGGATGTTTAGCCCATCGTTGCATCCCCTAACCAACCTGCAGCTTCCCCGACGCCCTTGTTCTTCACTTGTCACAGTAAACGCGTCTTTCTCCCAAACATTCGCCTCTGTTAGTCTCTTCACTCACTTCTCACACCCCCATCTCCTTCTCCACCAACCTTGTCGGATATTTGGTAAGTTTCTTTCTGGATTTCCATATAAAAAAAATAAAAAATTATTCTGCAAAGTTTAAATTTGAGTATTTATTTGAGAGTTAACCATTCATGGTATTTTACTATTTTGTGGGGAAGGGAAGCAATGTAGGAAATTTCCAGACACTGAAAGTTGTTGACTTGGGTTGAATTTTGAACTGTGACATAGACTAAAACTCCCTCCCATTAGGGTTTAACCACCAAATTCATAAACCCTAAGGCCCTCTGTTTTTTCCTGTGTGTTCAATTTCAGAGCTTAAGTTGGGCTCCAATGGCGGCATTCGACCATGTCAAGGACATGTACGATGTTGCTCTAAGGCCTCGTCTGTTGCAAACGCTCATCAGAGACCTCCCCGACGATAAACGCCCGTCTGGGAGTCCATTGGAGCTGTCGAAGGTAGTCTACGCGATCAAAACCCACAACCTCCTTTGTGAGTCTGTACAAGATGTGACAAACCAAAAGCTAATCACTACGTGGAAATCTGCTATTGATTCCTGGGCCCGTCGCTTGGTACAGCTTGTTTCTAGTGACATGGTATGTGCATATTGGTTTTTTACAATTTCACTTTAATTGAAGTTACTTGTTTGTTTACTTTTTTTTGAAAACGATAAATTTGATTTTCTTTAGTTTACTGAAAGCAATTGGGTTTAGTACTATAGGAAAGTCCAATATATTCATTTTGAATGATAAATTTTCAGTTTTAGCTATCAATGTTAGGCTGGCAAAGTGCACCCTGAATTCCACTTTATGGAGGAAGCCAAACCAGTAAAATTGTTTTGGGATGAGTCACCTTTTAAATTAGTAGTTGCAACTAGAGGCATAAGTAACAGTTTGACACCATGTTACGACGAGGCAAATAAAGAACTATCTGTTTTCATTCTACAGAGTTTTCATTGTCTTCCTTGTGAATTATTTTGATCATATTTTCTGTTGTAGCCAGATAAATGTTGGGAAGGAATTTGTTTGATGGGGGTGACTTTTCGGGAATGCAGCTCTGAGCGGTTCTTGGAATCATACTCTGGTTGGTTCCAGATACTTCTATCACATATTCAGGTATCAAGACGAATGTTTGTTTAAATTAAATATTCATTAAGCGGTAGTTATACTTGTTTTATGTAAAGAAAACATTGCTTCTACAATAACACGTCATGCCTTGCCAACTGTGGTTTTGATTCACCTGAACAAACACAATATTAGATTTGTTAATCTTCCTATGAATATTAATATTATTGATCAACACATGAGGCCTCATCCGGCTACTTTAAGGAAAATTTGGTGCATTTATATTGATGGTACGATGCTAAACGTGGCCCTGGTACCCAATCGCGCTCCACTTGGCATCGATGCCTTTACTAAACAAACCAGTCTCATGTTCGTCAATCAAAAATATAAGAATTCACTGGACTACTTATGTAACAAGACCCATGCTCACAATTTTGGCACATTTTCGAATTATAGAAACTACAAACATTACCCTTCTTAATGAATGATAAAGATAAAGAGATGCCAGATATAAATACACAAATCCTAACATCCTAACGATCTGTAAAACCCTCACGTTTGGGATTATACTATATGTTACTTAGCTATTTTTTTACTGCTGCCCAAGCATTTCATTTTTTGTACTCTGTCCTTTCAGATCACATGATCCTCTGTTGCAATTTGTTTTTCGAATTTTGATATAGCTCGGACTGCATTTATATAGGTTTAGATGCTGTCGTGGATTCTATCCCTTGAACTTTTGGTTTTGTTGTGAATAAACTGATTTATATATGACTATCCCTCTTCCACCCTCTTAAGGTAATCTTTAACTTAAATCTTATTCTGTGTTTCATTTAGCAGCCCACAACAACTTCTCAATTTGTGAAGGTGGCCTCTTGTGCCTCGATGTCAGATCTCATCACAAGGTTGTATATTATATCTGAATTAATTCCTCGAATTTTTATTGGTACTTATATCTGTTATCTTGCTTTATAATATCAAGTTAAGATTTAATTTGAAGGCTATATAAATTAGTACTGTGCCAGTCCTCAAGTGTGAGGCTATTTTCTTTTGTTTTTTTCAGGTTGGGTGGATCTCTAAATGCAAAAAGGGATGGAACTGCACATGCCGGGAAACTTGTTCAGCAAATTATTCAACCAGTTTTGAAGTTGTTAAATGATGATCATTCAGAGGTTGTTTGGGTAAGCTGCTAATCCATGTTGTATAACTGTGAAAGAAGCGTTTTTTCTTCCGGTCGATTTTTTTTTTGGAATGAATTTTTGCATTTACTTATAAAATAGAGACCATAATTTAAGGCAGTTGTAAGGCAACATATTTGGCCATGTTTTGCAAATTTGGATGTTCTAAGATAAAACCCTGAAGAGGCCAAGCTGGCTAAAGCTGTAGTCATTCAATAGCTCGATGTTCTTAGTTTTACTGTGTATAGTCAGTGTTCCTGGCTAAATAGCTTCATGAATCCAATAAGTTTCATTTACAGGTGTTAAAGTTTGATTTTGGAAAATTACTTTAAGAAGTAGGCTTATCATGGTTCGTGTAGAGTCTGTAGACTTACCTTACTTAGTCTTGTGAATATATTTCATTTGTCCAAAATAGAATATATAATTCAGTAAGACAATTTTATCATTTTTTTATTTTATTGATGTTAGTTATGTATGAAATGGTTTCCATATTACATGCAGGAAGGAGCAGTTCGATTGTTATGCACAATTATATCTTTCTTTCCATTGAGCATCAATCGTCATTATGACAGTGTAAGTTCCTTGTCCTCCATTACAGAGCTTCCATTACTGGATTTGTACACGGCTAAGTACAGTAAATATTATCAAATAAGTTTCTTTTTGGTGGATGAAGTATATTTGTATTATTTGATTTATTGAGACTTGTTTGCCTGTTCTTATAGCAATCAAATGCCAATTTACCAAATTGGATCAGACAATCATCTAATTTCTTATTGTGTGGGCATTTCAGTTCTAAGTTGTCAACATTAAGTTACATTGTTATCAACTGCACCTTGCGATAAAGACACAACTTCTCTTTGTGAGATGTGGCCTGCTAGAAGCTGAAAATTGATGTTAATACTGCAGAGTACCTCATTGTAGGGGGTCATACTATCTCATCGTAGATAATGGATAGAAACCTAATAATGGTTGGCTAGATATATGCCCTCTTGAATTGTTGTAGAGGTATATTCATCATACCATAGATGTGTTAAGCCTAGACAAACGCTAGAAAGGACTTTCTCACATCCGCACCAGACCTTGCTCGCTAATGAATTTTAAATGTATGTTTATGCAGGTTGAAGATGTTATTGCTTCAACAATTTTGTCAGGAAAAGGAAGTGATAACATGCTGAAGGTAAACTCCTGTTTGTTTGAACCAAATTATGTGAGGAAAATGTAGTGTTAATATTCTGGCACAGTAGTTGGCATCTGCAATAACTTCTGTCTGGTATTCAACGTTCAGAAACTTGCTTATTGCCTGGCATTACTACCAAAGTCAAGAGGGGATGAGGATAGCTGGTCCTTAATGATTCAGAAGATTTTATTGTTGATTAATGGTCACCTGAATGATGTTTTCCAGGGGTTTGAGGAAGGTACAGTTATGATGCTATTATGATATTTTTTTTGTATTGATATTGGTGTTAAGGTAAATAACTGATATTTATAATAACTTATTTTGCAGAAGCGAAACGCTATGAAATTATTAGATTATTGATTCCCCCAGGAAAAGATCCCCCTCCTCAGCTGGGAGGAAATAAAGTGTCAGGAAAAGATTCAACGAAGGGAAGAAAGAGTTCTCAGCGTTTGACAATGTCCAGTATCTCTGCACTGATGGTTTGCTGCTCTACAATGATAACAACTTCGTACCCTGTTCAGGTGGGTTTCTGTGAAAAAGAGAAAAAAAGAAAAACAGATAAACTGAGTGTCACTATAATATTAGGTTCCACTTGTCTTTCCTTGTTTTATGCACAATGCAAATGAATTTGATAGTCCTCAAGTTTCTAATATATTTATAATAATAGGTGACTGTTCCTATTCGGTCCTTATTTGCCCTTATTGAGAGAGTGCTGATTGTGGATGGTTCCCTCCCACACTCTCTGCTGCCCTTTATGACTGCCACACAGCAAGAGTTTATTTGTTCGGAACTACCACTTCTGCACCTGTATGGTTTAGAGTTCCTCACTGCTATTATAGAGGGCGTGCGCAGGTAAATCTAGAATATCTTCTTCTATTATTTACCAGATGTGTCTTACTGATATAATTTGAGTTATCCAATTAATTGTTATTTTTTGGTATGGGTTTTAACTTCGACATAGTTGAATGCTAACCTATAAATTTGTTAACAGGGACCTGCCATTGTTGGCTTTTGCCCGATATTGTGCAAGTGTAGATAATCTAATCTCATTTTCTGTCTAATTGCATAAACCCCAAGAAAGAAAGAAAGAAAGAAAGAAAGAAAGAAAGAAAGAAAAAGAAAAAAAAGAAGGAAGGAAACAATGAGAGAACAAATGGTTTTTTTTCTTTGAGCTGACAATTAGTGATGTACAAGCTTGAAATGTAATAAATTGTCTCTCTAGTGGTATTACTTTCTTTGCCATTTGTCAATGAATATCTTAGAACAACATAAATTTTTGTTCAATAGAACATTTGGGTAATGGGTGACACCTTAATTCTTGAACTTGTGATATTCGGGGGGATGCTTACTTGATATCCCAACTATAATGTGAGTTCAATATGCCAAGTCCTGAACTTAGGAATGCTAGAGATGTTTCTTTTAGGCTCTATTTCTCTCAGCTATTAAATGTCTTAAAGATATTTCCTTCTTTAGTTTGTTTCCTAGCTCTTGAGTAGTGAGAATGCTAACTTTCTGGTAATCTTGTTGTCTTCCTTGCAGTCAACTTTTACCACATGCTGCTTATTTAGTGCATCTTCTTTCAGTGTACTTAAAGAGATGTCCATTGCCAGAATTAAGGATAAAGGTCTACTCAATCACAAGGATTTTGCTGATATCCATGGGTTTTGGTATGCAGTAATTTCAGAAAATATATTTTAATCTAGCTTTCGTCCTGCTGAATAGAAACGTTCCTGTTAAATACTAATGTCACATTACAAAGACGGGGATGGAGCAAGATATGTTGACCAATCCAGAAAGCCTAATCCCTCTAGAAAGGAACTAATCTGCATAGCCATATTACTAAACAAAGTCATTCCTTGAGAAATCCTAGAAATAATGTATACGCATTTATTTTATTAGCTATCTTGTGCGGGGAGATGGCTACTTCTATCCTGAATTTGCATTAGAAATTCAAATTCAGTAAGTAACCACCTTTCCACTATGCTCCTTTACTTCTGATATATTGCCATGGTCTTGTGATGCTTCAGTCCATGATCCTCATTTATTTAAGACAGCTATTGTTTAGGGAATCTGCATAAAGCTTTCTCCTGATACCCTTTATTTTGGTTGCCATTTAGTGGCCTTCTTCTGTAAGTCATTTTTTAGTTTTGTTAATTGGGAACTATATGCTTATCAGGTATGACAGTAAGCTTGGCATGGGAAGTTGCTAACAATGCTTTAATTGATCTGAATCCCATTGTGAATGAGAGTAGCGGTGCACCTTCTAGTGGAAACTCAAAGCCTTCTACTGAAGCATTGCTTCAAACAACACCACAATCTAGCCATAGAAAGAGGAAGCATGGAGCTTCAAGCGGATCTCTTGAGTGGCACAAGACTAGTAGTTTGGGAGAGGGGAACCCCGAGAGCCATACGATATCTCCTATTCCTGTGAAAATCGCTGCACTTGAGGCATTGGAAGCTCTTGTCACTGTGGTATGTGTAGTCCATGTCCTTGTTTTTTCTTTTTTCCTTTTGTGGAGGGAAAGTGTACTCTGTATGTCCTTGAATAGAATGTTGATTCAAATGCATCTGTGTATGATATTTTTGTCAATCCAAGGTCCTGGATCAGGTTTCTGTCAATTAATGTAAGAACTAGTAAAGTCCTTCTTGCACAAGTAGAAGAGTAGTGATGCTTGACTGCTGGATCCTAGATTTCAATATGGAGTCTTCAAATCTGAATTTTAGCAACCACATAATCATCCGCCCACCTTGCTGATTTTGTTGAGTTCATTTTTTTTTCTTTGGTGATGAAATATATTTAAGTGGTTAAATTTTGTCCTTATTCTGTCTTAATAGAACTAGGGTGTGGTCTTTTAAAGTTTTTATGTTCCTGATCTACTTGTGTAAGTAGAACTTCAAATGCTTGTGGATCATTCTTTCTGACCTCAAAGGACTACTAACGAGTGACAAGAGGTTCTATGTCTTTTGCACAGGGTGGTGCGTTGAAATCTGAAGGATGGCGATGGGATGTTGGTCTTCTTCTGATGGACATAGCTACAAATTCTATGAAAGGGGGATGTGCTGGTGATAACAAAAACATTTACCAGCTGAAGGAACCTGTTGATATCTGGGGTGATTTGCAGCTTGCTGCTCTACGTGCACTTTTGGCATCGTTACTTTCTGCATCTGGTGTCCGCCCCCCTTATTTAGCTGAGGGTCTTGATCTTTTCCGCAGAGGTAATTCCTTCAAGAATAAGTGAAATCTCTTTTTTCATTTTGATTATCTCGTGGATGTATCAACAAAAACAAATAGGCATCTATTACAACTAATTATGTCGAGGAAGTAATTACACCTCTTTAATAACACGTGATTACTCATAAGGGAAAACTACGGAGTATGAGACTGACATTGTTTTCTGAATCTACAAATTAAAACTCAATGACAAGCATGAGACATCTTTCTGAAAAAAGAAAGAGACGTATATGAAATGATATTAACCATATCAATAATTTTTCTTTAATTAGAAAAGTATATTTTTTATGCAATATGCCTGAGTGAAACGGCTACAGATGAATTTTGCATTTCTTGTACTTGTATTTCCTTGATTACTGTAATCACATGGAAGTGGTTTTCTGCAGGAAAGCAAGAAACTGGAACCAAAGTTGCTGGATTTTGTGCTCATTCTCTTTTGACCTTAGAGGTCCTTATACATCCCAGGGCACTCCCACTGGCAGGTTTCTCGGATGGAGTTAGCCACAAACTCCCAGAAAACATGTACTCTGCTAGTGTAAAGCACCAAACTCCGTTTTCAAGTGACAAACAGGGAATGGTGTATGATGCTTCTGATTCAGATTGTGACGACCTGTATAATAGCTGGCTTGCAACTGGTAAACAATTAGAAGGACCGATGAGTGACCTAGACAAGACTATGCAGGCAGGAGAGCCATCCAAAACTCTAACAGTTCATCGGGATAAAAAACTTGCTGTAGATGGTTCATTTGGAAAAGAGACTCTAGGTGGAAGTGCACAGGAGCTCGAATTATCCATTCAGGATGTGGAGATGAGAGTCAATGGGGATGAAAATATGGTTGAATCCTGCCAATTTCAAGAATTTGCAGTGCAACCTGAGAATGGTCTGTCTTCAAAAGTTGCCTCAGTGGCTGGAACTAGAGTTGCTGAAGAAGTCTTTGGGAGGGTTGCTCTTGGAAGTGGTCCATCTGATCAAGCAGGTAGCTTTACGGTTACAAGCCATGATGTTCCGGTGGCTAAAGGTGATGGGTTTCCTGGCAGAGAGAAGAATTCAGCGTCGTCTACAAATCCTGAGAAGGGCAAGGGAATTGCATATGAACTGGGTAATGATTCAGATGCGGATTCATTTCCTGATATTGTGGATCCAGATTCTGATTCTGAATGATGTAAGAATTTTTGGTTTATTGAGTTTGTTTTCTAGAGATTGTAGAATTCGTCTTGGGTTGGGAGACATTAGGGAGTTGGTTCACATTCGTCTTTAGTCAAGTGTCTGGTGAAGGGGAAGAAATTCAGAAATTCAGAAATTGGCTTAATTTTACAGATTCATGATGTCTTTTGAGATGTTAAAGAAGCTATTCTTAGCCTTTTATGGAAGCTTTGCCTAAATGTGTATCGGTTACGTAATGTTCCTCTTAAATTTTGATCTGTACGCAACAAAATATTGCCTTACCCAAAAAATCTCCTCGACCACTTTAGTTAAAACACGGTAAAAAAAATAAGAAGAAAGGTTTCTGCAGATGGAGGCAAGGCAAACTTCAATCTGGTGTGGTGGTTGGTTGAGGTTTAGATGATTTTGGTGATGAAGGTAGCTCAATCATTAATCGTCCCATTTGTCAATTGTTGTGGGCCCTTTCCATAACTGAAATTGCTCATTAGGTTTAGGCATAGGCACTACTTGTTTGGTTTATATACAAACAGCTGTAAGGGACAAATATTTATACCCACCCACAAGTTGAATGAAGCAGGTGGAGATGGAGGCAATTATCAATCTCAAATGCCAACCAACTGGTAAAGTATATGTTTTATTACATGTTGATTATTGAGTAATTGGAAAGAGAGTTAATAAGACAGACAAGAGGTAGAGCATGGATGGAGCAAAATAGAGCTCTTGTGGCTCTACTCATGCAATGCACTGCCTCTTCTGGCTTGCCTCGATCCGCTTTCTTTTTCTCATCCTCTTAACTTATTCCTTATCATTTAAGTGTAGATTCATCGTCTGACAACATAACATAATACGTGCCCGAAATAGATCACTACCCTAAAAAAACTTTAGGGCCTTCTCATCAACTGCCTTGTTAGGTTTATGTCATTCATCGGCAGATGTTCACCGCTCTTTTGCCATTCAACGCCACGCCTCTAAGCAAATGACTATTTGCAGGTTTCGTTATCTTTTCTGCTCAGCACAAGTTTGGAGGTTGAGAATGCGTTTCATAGACACTGCAATACAACAAGGCTTAGGCCCCAGGAAACAGCAAAATTATGGTTTCTTAATAAAATGAGTGTCTCTGCATGACTGTCGTCAGCTCGTGCTGTAAGGTGTTTGGTTAAGTCCCGCAACGAGCGCAACCCTTGTGTCAGTTAATTGTAAATTTTGTTTCCGTTGTCCCAATCAAATATAGTTTCTTTTAGTAATGTTCTTCTCATTTATGGCACAATTTCGTTCATACAAAGCAAAATGTATCTTAATCAGAACAGATTGCAAAACAAAAACAAATAAATAAGGGAATTGTTATTGGCACTCCAAATTCCTCATTCTACAGTCCAAACTTTTTATATTTAGAAAGAAAAATACACTTGTGAGGAATGTAGAATGAGATTCTTGGAGCGTCAATAATACTTCCCATAAATAAATGTCATTACAATTTTCTCTACAATGAGCTCTGTTCCCAGAGATCTTTGCTTAGTAGTTAGCAGAAATCTCATCAAGGGCGAAGTAGTCGATCGATCACCATATAAAATTATAAGCATTGTTTAATGATGCAGATCATGTATAAAGATATGTAAGTAGCTAGAAACTAAGTGAGGATTTAATTTCTATGAGATGAATCAGAACAGAGTACCCTATTTAGGGTTTCGAGTGTCAATCTATCTCACTTGATTTCACTAAACTTGTGTTTTACAAGAAGAGAAGGGTGGATATTTTACAAGCTGCTGAGAGAGCTTTCAAACTGTTACACTTGCAATGACCAGCAGCTTCACTTCATCCAATTTCGGATACACGCTTGAACAAGAAAGCCTCGACAGATAGCAGTTTGCCGGAAAGATTTAATTCAAGTCCAACTGAACCAGCAAGCTGTTACACGACATTTTCTAAACATCAGAAAAAAAAACTCAAATATCCCATGGAACTGAATAAACAAGATTAAGACTAGACTAGCTATCTAACAGGAAGGTAGGAACAAGTTCTAGTAGCTGTCCAAGTTACATATGAAAAACCAATAAATGAAAAACAAATTAAAGCATTTTTTGCAGTAATCAATGACTCTAATCCGCAAAGATTTCACATACTTGTTAGTTTCGTCAGTCCAGCATACGGATTGAGTACAATGATCCACTTGAACATAATTCTTCGGCGGCTGCTGTCCGAGTTTGTGATCCAGTTTACCAGATTCTATGACCTGCAAATCCTCCAAAAGAATGACATAATGTTTCTGGACATCCTCTGCACTCTTTTTACCTCCAACCAAGGCTGCAACTACATCCCAGCGCTGCGGATCTTCCTCGTCAACCACTGCCAAAGCCAGCTCGAACAACTTGTTCTCCTCCCAACTCCACCCACACACAAGCTTTGGAAAAACATTCACGTCCATGTCAGCAGCAGAAACAGATTGTTTATAAAAAAAAAATTTGGAGAAAACAAGGATGACCCAACAAAACAATTCATTCATATATTGTTGCTACTTGCTAGGTATCCATTGAAGAAGAATAAATAGGGTTAGATTCTTTGCTGACCACCTATTGTTTCTGATGGGTGTGTCCGAGTATTTGGTTATTTTGTAAATCATATGAAGTAGTTGTTGATGATGAATTATTAGTTAAGTGTTTATTAATGTATTTATTTTCTATTGGTAACATAATTTGAAATTTTGGTCTAAAAGATCAGTCTAACTAGTATTACTCTTCTTTTTTGTCGAGGATTATATTTTGGTCCTCCTTAACTCAAATCTAAACCATGATTCAATGTTTAGCTTTTGGTTAAATATGCTGATCTGTCTCCTTCAGTCCAGACACTTCTGGACCCAGAGGATTTGCATTTTGCACCATATCTTCCGGGCTTTGCTCATAGCCTTGTATATTTCACCATCACATGTTAATCTCGTGTGCACGTAATTATTGATTTTATAATTTTAATGATTATAAACTGGTGAACTGTTCTTAAGGTTAAGGGTCCCTATGATAATGTTATTATTATTATTATTTTCTATTTTTACTTTTTGTGTTAATGGTTGAAGAGAATTACGTGCGAGAAATTAAGGATGAAAATGACTTGTTTTTATTAACACTTCACATTCGTCTTTTGTTTTGTTTTTCCTTTTCACTTTCTATGTTAATGACGGTGGAGAATTATGTGGGAAAAATTAAGGATGACAAATGACTTGTTTTATTAACACCTTGCTTATTGTTGAATCCATCCTAATTCCTACATCCTATATATGTAATACATCTCATATAAATACTCTTATATTTAGTTTTTCAATTAAAATTTATCCTAATACACCTTAAATACTTTCTTATAATACTTTCATACCCCACACTTTCAACATACACTACATTTTTATGTGCACTCCTCATTTTCTACTTGCACTCCAAATTTTTTACATACACCTTTCAAAGTTTTGTGATCAGACATGGCTTAGGGTTTATTAGGTGTGTGATTCTCATCATCAATCATACTTTTCAATGATATCATTCATCACGCAGTTATAGGAATGCCGATGTCGTTGAAATCACTAAGGCAATTAAAAATATGGCCTTATCTCATGCAAAGCTTTTGAAACGACGTCGATTTCATGTGTCATTCGTCAAAATATTTTTTCTCAATCAACATGTTGTAGTTTCATTGGTTAGAGTTATGTTCTACAATGGAGGGTGAGAGTGGTTCTAGAGTTGAAAAAGATGAAATAATCTTGAGCTATACATGGTAAAAGTGATTTGGGGAGTATTTAGAATTTTGTTTTATTTTTTTAAACCTTATGAAGTCGAAATTGTCATTGCGTATTAAGGTATATGAATCATTTCATATTAAATTTTAGGGTAAATTACATTTTCATACCTCAAGTTTGGGCTCTATTTCAATTCCTTACAACATCTTTAAAACATTTCATTTTCATACCTTAAGTACTATTTTATTTCAAAATAATACCTCTGTTACATTTTCCATCCATTGATCCGTTAAATGCTGATGTGGCTGCCACATATATGCCACGTGGCTGCCAAATGTCTGCCACATGACAAAAATAATAATTTTTTTTAAACCTGATTTTTTACAAAAAAAAATCCCAGATCTACAGAAGAAAGAAGAAGAAGCGGCGGGAGGGAGGGGGATGGGAGGAGGGTCGCGGGGGAGGGGAGGAACCAGCGGGGGGGGGGGGGGGGG
>JADOBS010301840.1:0-12786 GCA_015708375.1 Cydonia oblonga
ATCCAGTACTTGCTGCCTCATTTGCAATTTTGGCGTTGCAACAGCTCATCTCAAGAGAAACTGATCTCCTCCATAGCCATGTACGTGCCTTTAAAAGAAGATGAGAATTCTTTTCTGGTGATATTTTATAGCTTTGATTTCATTCCAATTTCCGAAAAGCTTTAAGAGTGTTTTGGGTATGAGAGTACTATGCGTGTAGAAGGAACAATAACATAAATGGTTGCGCAGCAGCATAATTCTAACAGCCAGTTTTCTGTGCTAAAGGTCCTATCTGTTACTTATGTTAGAGGTGGGACTGCATCGAATGTAATTCCATCGTATGTTGAATTTGGAGGCACTTTAAGGAGTCTTACAACTGAAGGCTTGTACCTACTCAGGAGGCGATTCAAAGAGGTAAACGACATTTGTTGTTCTTTAACCTCATTCCATTAGACGGTTTGATTTAGTACAAACAATGCTGGATGTTTCTTTCATCACTCATCAGTAACTAGGTGGAATATCATCTATCTTGTTGTGAAAGAACAAAGAAATAAACGAGTGAAGCATTCGGTTCATAAACTGAGATTTCTTGCAGGTTGTTGAAGGACAGGCAGCCGTGCATAGATGCAACGCATATGTTGACACAAAAGATGAAGAATACCCACCATTGCCTGCTGTTGTCAACGATGAAAGCTTGCATATGCAGGCACAGAGGGTCGGAAAACTTTTGCTTGGTCATGAGAATGTGAAAGTTGTGCCAGAAAGTGATGGCAGGTGAAGACTCTGCCTTCTATCAGCAGTTGATTCCTGGAATCATGCTTAGCATTGGAATTAGAAATGAGGAAGTGGGTTCGGTTCACTCTCCGCACTCCCCTTACTTCTTTCTTGATGAGGATGTCCTTCCGGTTGGGGAAGCATTACACGCTGCCTTGGCGGAGAGTTATTTGGACGAGCACCAGCATCTGTACACGTTGAAATTTGAGAGCGATTGGAGAAACCTTGATGGTTGCGTACTGCTAGCCTTGTTATGGTGAAATTTCAGAAGTAGCTTTTGTGTAATGATACGGTTGTTTATAAATAACATAAAAGAAGTAGCTTTTGTGAAGTATGAATCTTTGAGCCCGTGTAAACTCCCAAAGAATACCCAAAAACAGTTACCATGGAAGGATCCATGATTATAAGTTTTTGTGGTCAGAGGATCCATGATTATATGTTTGTATTTTGAATGATGATGGTGTTTGGTTTAATCAACTTTGCTGACTTTTAGGTCTTTAGTGGGAAATTTTTTTCAATGTATTCGGAACATGAAAGAGACACTAAATGTTATTATATAATTGGAGTAATTTTTTTTTTCTTCAAGTGTCTCTTTAATTGTATAATGACATGTGATGTTTCATTTCGTGTTTCAAAAACATTTATAAATCTCTCCTTTTGTGGATGGTTGTATGAGAGATTTTTCAGTGTGATCGTCACACGAGGTGGTACATCACATGTCTTTATACAAATGGTGGGATATGTGTGCTAAAAGGTTAATAACTTAAAAAGAAAAAATGTTCACCACTTACATAAAAACACATGGTGTATCATGTATCATCCGTGTTCCCATTACAATAAAAAATTTCTCATGGTTGTAGAGGGAAGACACTGCATTTTGTATACTAAACTACACTAGGGTCTGAGCCAGGATGCAATGAGTTTGATAGAAGGCCTTTAACCACCGGGGAAATTCACCAATTGTAGACTGAATGTTTAGAGCTTAACAAAAAATATGAAATCCCCCCAAATCCACCAAAATTTATATTAATATCATTTAAAATCAAATCTTGATTTATTACACCTATATTTCAATAGACTTATTTAAAATCCTAAATGAATTCTCCTAATTTTTATTCACTCCCTTAAAATTCTAACCGAATATGATCACCTAAAATTTTAAACCTTTCAAAATCCTTCAAAATCTCAACTAAATACACAACTGTTTATGGGATCATTAGATCAGGTGAACGTAGTACTAGAAACAACTTAATCCACAAATAATTGGGTGGTTGATTGTGATTACTTTACTAACTAAGCCATTCAATCATCTAGATTCTTCTAACCTCCCATCGATCACAACCATTGCATGCATTGGACCGCACCTTGGCCCTTTGATTAATTGGAATCTCTTAATTGATGCATAAACCTTTAGAAAGAACAAATAATTCTACGTACACCACGTAACCTACATCTTCCAACTTCTTTTATTAAAAAGAATGATGATAAAGAGGTCATATACTTCAATTATATTTTGTAAATTACATAATCTGATGGTTGATAGTTGAACTCTTTTAAATCATTAAAAAAAAGAATTAAATCATCAACTGTCACATCATGAGATTTATAAAATATGGTCTAAAATGGTCTAAAATATGATCTTCCTAACATTTTCCTATAAAAATGGACAAAAGATAATCAAGGAGGTGAACCTAAATTCTATTTGGTCTGTCTTCCTTTTGGCTGATCAAACTTTAATTAAGGAGCTGCATGAGGACGAGGACGTAGACTAAAAATATTATGTTGTTGGTTGGTGAAATTTGTTTGTCTTGGAAAATTTTGAGTGGTGAAATCATTTCACCAAACTTTTCGACTTGGAAGGGGACTTCTCTTGCTGTTGCTGACTCACTCCCACGTGTGACCATCACATGCATGGTAAGTTGGGTCTCCTTTTTCTGGATATTGGTACGAAAGAAGAGATGCATCTTCTTTTTCTCAAAGTTTCTGTATTTGACTTTGGTTCCCTTGGGAGAACAAACCAAACAAAGGAATGGAGAATCAGCAGTTTTCAGCTTTCCTTTCAATAGCTTGGTTGGCATTTGATTTGATAGAAGTAGATATATGAACCAAATGGATAAATACATGCACCAAACTCGTATGTAGTTAATCTACCATAAGGCCATAATTATATCCATTTAGTTGCAGTTTGGTAAAGTTACATAGGGAAGTAGGAGTAATTTTTAGAGCGTTGTCATCTTGTCATGTGATATTATAAGCTCCCTCATATCAACTCTTTTATTATCACCATCATTTGACAAGTTGCATGGTGAACATGGCGGAGTCATAATTTTAGCCTAAGAGGGGTCTAAAAGTCTCAATCCTAAATGTTCTCCTGATCTTACAAAACTTGCTTTGTCTTGTGTGAGAAACCGACTATCGTCTTTTTGGTATGGTATAGTGTCGTCCTCATCATCTTCTTCCTTAAACCTAAACCCCAAGTCTCTAATTCTTTTCCTCTTTCTCTCAATTGATCTCTAGACCAGAGTCCTCCTCAAAACTCACAAGCAACGGATTGACATCGATCTCAAATCAAACCTGATGAAAGAAATTAAAGTAAAAACATGGATTGGGGCCCTAAGCCTACAAAAAAGCCTTCAAAATCATAAACATAACACTAAACTTTTGTGCATGAATAAACTAAATGTCAAAATCAATACGTCTCGGACCATCCTGGTCCCTCATAGCTCGCCTTGGTGAAATAAGAGTAATTTTGATTTCAGGCTTCCACGTTATATTAATATGTTCACTCATGTCAAACAATCTATATTTCAATACTATACTCTCCATTCACGATATACCAAAATTATAATATGTCAATTAATAACAATATGAGTGTCACACTCAAAAGTTTATCATGAAATAATTAACCATACGCATCGCTCCCTTAGTGCAGGGAAGTGAGAACTAATTGAATATTCAGCAAAAAGAAAGAACAAAAGAAGCTTTTTGAATGACCAATTAAGATGAAAGGGAGGACTAAGCTTTGTGATATGGACTATGGAGGAAGCAACCCATGAGAGATATCAACTGTACTATAGCTGGATCGTATAATTTGTTTTGAAATACACGAAAACTTGGGATGCAAAATTTCGTATCCCCACGCTTCATCCATCCCAGCTCAGTTATGCATGCTTTATGAATATTGGAACTCTCTTTGCTTAATTTGGAGTTTTCTTATGGCATTGAAAGTACGTACTAAATGTTTGTGAAGAGTTTAAACACATTGATTAATTTTAATCGTCGTTTCCTTTATCACGTAACTTTATTCTTTTTCTTCCCTACAGTTAATGGCTAAACTAATTAGGCCCACCAAGAAAGTTGGTCATCATGGTCTAAAAACAGTAACAAAACATGCAGAACAGCATATACCCAGAATAGTGTACATACATTTACTTGTTTAATTTGATCACCCCAAGGCATGATCATCGAGTATTATTTGAGGTTTGGAGGGTTGTCTCAAATTAGAAAGTTAAGCGATTTTGTATGTCCAAAGCATGCTTAAGTGTTGTTATACATGAGGAGGTTTGTAAAGATATAATGTGATGTCTCTCATCGAAGTAATCTTGCATATTCTTATTGGGAGTTGAGGCACTTAATTTTTATCAATTGATTTTATAGTAGGAACCACAATTTGTGTAAGATTATCAGTGAAATAGTTCGTAGATAGACGATTAAACGGTAACGATGAATAATTTATCATGCTCCACTACCTACAACTAAAATACTCCAAAAAAAATTATATTATATCATGCGTTTTTATTTTTTCAACATAGCACTGTGTAATTAGTTTGTGACAAAAAAAAAATTCTCCTTGTGAGAAGTTTTCTCAGTTCATTGAATAAGTTGCTTAAGGACCAAGGTATCCAGGTTGTCCACGCAAGAATAAGATGGTTACACGTGTGACACTTCACCACCTCGTCATGAAAAATCCACCAGTCGGTGGTGATGGAATTATTAATTATCATTTTTATTTTTCAGTTGGTTAATTATCTTTTTGTCATCTTTTTCTTTCCTTTCTCCTCTATCTATTCATCCTGCTTGAGAGATTTTTCAATGTAACCGTCACACAATATAGTATATCATGTGTTACTATATAAATGATAAATTATATGTGTTAGAAGATTAATAATTTAAAAATTAAAATTTTTTAACACTTAAATAAAAATACGTAATGTCTCATATGTCAGTAACTACAAATTTCACCCCCTTCTGCTCTATAAATCTGCCAAATCTGCTCCACCGGTATCTCCTCTCTCTTTTTCTACGCCATCAGCTTTGGGGTTGCAAAAAAGAATTCAAAAAGAAACATTATTAAGAGCTTTTTTTGTATAATTTAGTGGCTCTGCATGTGCTCTAGAACAACACACTGACTTTTCATCTAATAAACCAACCGCAACCGTCCATCCATTATACTCTCTCATCACTCGTCTCTCACTCCCCTCAGGTGCATACATAAATTAACACCACCTTCTCTTCTAGCCCTCTCCCCTTCTTTCTTTCTATCTTCTGCTCTTAATTTTTCTGTCTAATTTTAGTACTCAAATTTCATACTCATAATTGACTGAGATAACAAATGGGTGAAGAGGCTAAGCAGGTTAGTGTACTGCATTTATGTTTTCTAATTGGCTTGTTTGGGTCTGCATGCATTTGTTGTGTTAATACTGTCTGGCTTCTTTCGTGAAAGGATCATTCCTCATTTCTACAAATATAATTGATATAAGTTGAAATACGTCATCAAACACACAAAGCGAAACATTTTTGCACGCATGTTAAACTGTGAAATGTAATTTTTGTTGGATAGGAGCAAGCTAAGGCAGAGGCCAAGCTAGAGGAGAAAGCCGAGGTGAAAGTAGAGGAAAAGAAAGACGAGAAGGCAGAGGAGGAAAAGAAGGAAGAGGCAAAGCCTCCTTCTCCTTTTGTGTTGTTTGTAGACTTGCATTGTGTGGGATGTGCAAAGAAGATTGAGAGGTCCATCATGAGAATTAGAGGTATTGCCCCCGCCCCCTCCTCTCTCTCTCTCTCTCTCTCTCTCTCTCTCACGAAAGTAACTTACTTACGACAAAGAGGGCAGTCTAACAGTATCCCACACCTATTACGCTCTATTACATCGATGTTGCATGGAAGTTCTTTATGTTTATAATTGGTGTGCATTTTTGTTTTTGAAATGCAGGAGTGGAGGGGGTTGTGATAGACATGGCAAAAAATGAAGTGACCATAAAGGGAATAGTGGAGCATCAGGCCGTTTGCAACAAAATCATGAAGAAAACCAAGAGATTAGCAAAAGTCTTGTCCCCATTACCAGCTGCTGAGGGTGAAGCTATTCCAGAAGTTGTTGCTTCACAGGTAGTCCAACCAAAACCCTTAATCAAAATTAATCAATAAATCACATCAAAGCGTAAATTAATTTAAACACTTGACTAATAAGTAGTGTTTCTTATTGCAGGTTAGTGGAATAGTAACTGTGGAACTCGAAATTAACATGCACTGTGAGGCCTGCGCAGAGCAACTCCAGAGAAAGATACTCAAATTCAGAGGTATATATCCATTTTTTTTTAATGATTTTCTGCGATAAAAGAAACTCTTTGTCCACAACTTCTTGTCTGTTAAACTAATCGATAAATTAATTGCAGGAGTTCAAAGTGCTGTAACTGATCATAGTAGCGGGAAGGTGATGGTGACAGGGACCATGGACGGGGACAAGCTAGTAGAATATGTGTATAGACGAACCAAGAAGCAAGCCCGAATAGTCCCACAACCCCAACCCGAGCCCGAACCCGAGAAGAAGGATGAACCAGCTGCAGAAGAAGCAAACCCCGAAGAGAAGAAAGAAGAAAATACAGAGAAAAAAGAAGAGGAAAAACCGGCAGAAGGGGAGGCAAAGAAAGAAGATGGCGGAGCTGAAGGCGGAGAAAGTAATAATAAGGAGGGGGAGAAAGGTGGTGAGGAGAACAAAGAAGAGGAGAAGATGGTGGGAGAGATGATGAGTGGCAGTTACGTAAATAGTGGGATGGATGAGGAACATATGAAAAGAATGATGCAGTACTATTACCAACCTCTTTACGTGATTCAGAGAATCCCACCTCCTCAGCTGTTCAGTGATGAGAATCCCAATGCATGTTGCATTTCATGACCAACTTGATCATGGCTAATAATCCTTCAATATTCCATAATAACAGTGTATTAAAATGTTGTTATGTTACCTCATTAATTACGTAATATAAAAGTTGTTTTACATATAGCAACGTTACCTCATTAATTACGTAATATAAAAGTTGTTTTACATATAGCAATTAGTTAGTACCACCACTCACGACCAAAAGCTTAGACAAGTTTTGAGTTCGGTGGATGGTGGTTGGTGTCAAAAGTAATATTAATATATGTTTCATCCATTGATTCATAAAATATATAAGTTAATCATTATGTATCATATACAAGATTAATACATTATTTCATATTATATTGTGTAAGAAATTGTCGCTTGCTAATATATATGGATTCTAAAGGATATTGGAACAACAAAGCAATGAACAAGAATTATATAAGGGTATGCTTCGATGAGGGTTTTACAAGAGCTAAGGAATTAATGTCGAGTTATGAAGAAATGGACTGCAAAATATAACATGGAAGGAATTAGAGAAACCCTCTATGACAAAGACATGACGATTTGCAAAATCCTACTTGGGAGGGGTCATCTACAAAACCCTACTGCATACTTTTGTAATGCTGACGAAGGATTTTTCTAATTCCCTCCATATTATATTTTATGGTCCATCAAAATCCTCCCACTCTCATCAAAACTAGAGACATGTACATTTCCAGGAATGCACTTATTATTCACATGGATAATTAATTTTTTTAAATAATTAATTGCAAATCATGATTATCCATCTTTTTTGAATTCGAAAAAACTACGAAAAAGTTACTTTGTCTCTGGCGATATGGATAATTAGTTAATTAAAAGGATACAAATTTGATTGGGACCGTCGAGAATCCTAAGATAAAAATAGAGGTGTGGGTTTCACATGGTGGGCTCCAACTGTTGTATTTCAAATCCGAGTCATCTGAATAAGCCAAAACAACGCCACCAAGGCATCACAAGAGAAGTCATGAGTGGGACTCACAAGCAAAGACTAACGTGGCAGAGATGGTGATGCCATCGCACTTGTCTATTTGTCGTTTTGTTGCATTCACAGAACAAAGCACGCACCCGCCATGGCCAATGCATGTCATTTACTTCGCAAAAGTGGAAGACAATGTGAGGTCGATCGGGTAACCAAAAGGCCAAAAAGGAGGAGAAATGTTTGGAACTCAAAGTAGTCATTATCCTATCTGTGAGAAATATTATGCTCGACTAATTATAGACCTTATTTAATATCTAGTTCTGTAAGAACATAAGGAACTTTAATGACATTCGTGTTTAATTTATGTAGCAGGGAATTCAATTGCAATGCAAAATATAACAATCCCAAACAAGTTAGGATTTGCAATTTTCTTCCCATAAGATTTTTCTATACATATTTGGATCAATATAGCCGATCTAAATTACATAGACTCGGAGAAGCCAAACTTGTTATATAATAATGCACGTTAAGAAAACAATAGTTAAAAAACAAAGTCTCAGAAGTCAGAAGCTAAAGCCTGAAGTGATTAAAGCATCAACGAAGATTAAAACTTTAAAACTTTAAAACTTTAAAAGCTACTTTTTAACTCGAAATAAACCATACATTATCTTAACTTCTTGATTATTCTCAACGCAATTAAACAAAGTAGAAAATCACTTTTATTGTGGGACTAACCTATCTAGTCTAGTATATGCATGGTCTATCCAGTGTTTTTGAATATTGGTACCTTCTAGACTCTTAGAAATTTGAGGGATATTTCTAGAGGATTTAAATTAGAGAATCGTTTATAGTCCAGTGAGAGTGGTAATTAAGATGATGGGTAGAACCATAGAAGTAGGGGATTCAGCGTTCGAAACTTTTAATTGGTAACAAAAAAGAATTAGAATATCATTTATTGTTTTAAATAATTTTAATTAGCATGAACATCAATTTTCAAGTTAGGGTTCATCTGTTTTGGTACTATCAAGAAATTAAAAAAGAACTTGCATGCATGTGCATGGCGGCATAACCAATGAGAGCGCAAAAGGATGAGATGATGCCGAGAGTACGTAATGCGCGCGCACATATGTATATAAAATAAATCGAGAGGAATTACATGATCGAGAGATATATTATTAAAGTTAATTAGGATTAAGTTACTTAAAGTTGTTGTAAGTTCCAAAGTCTGAAAGCCAAACTTAGTTGATAAGGAAAACAAGCCACATGGGAGTCGTAATCTGAAACTATATATATACAACTGATCGACCAGCAGATATGCATGCATGAAGGGGAGAATACATACATACGCTGCACTTTTTTTATGTCCAACGATATAAAGCAATGTAAAGCCAGCGCTGCTGACACACCGTTCCACTCATCTCACACTCATAATCCACATCCTTCCAATATCCAAACCAAGATTTCTCCAATCAAAGTATCTTTAATAAACTTTAATCAGGAATAATTAATTATTGCTTAATAATCTTTATATTATCAAATGAACTGGTCAATCGGCAGCCGTGCATTGTAAAGCTTAAACAGAATCATGATTAAGAAAACACGGTACTCTATCAGCCTAGCTATACATTTTCTTTCTTTTTTTTTTACAGATATCTTGGAATACTTAGCTGAGTCGACCTCCTACAATGTCTAGTAACTTAACCCTATATAAAGCCTTGCAAATGTGATACATAGATTAATGGAGATAAGGGAAACATCTCAAATGACCAAGTAAGAACAACAGCAATCTCTGCTTCTCTTGCATGCATTCGTATATATATCTTGAATCTTATATAGTTAAATTAGGGTTTGGATTTGAATATGGCCGATATGCAAATCGTTCCCGCCTGCAAAAACGTAGAGGCGCAGTATGTGGAGATGATGGTTCCTCTCTATTCTCATGGATGTGAGAAGAAAATAGAGAAGACCCTCTCCCATCTCAAAGGTAAAACTACATATCTCTATATGTATATATTAGGATATATTACTAAGCGCCATAATTATCGATATTTTTCTTATCTATTTTTAGTTGAAAATCATGCACAAATAAACCTAAAATATTAATATTTTCTTCAACCGAACAATGCAACATTGCAAGGTGGTCAGTCCCCTTAAATTTCATGTTCTAATTTGTTGTTTTGTGCGTGCCCGCCCTCTAGGTCATGAGTGAGACATTATATATAGCAGCAGTCGTTTCCTTCGTTTTTAGGTCATGATGTTTGTTTAGTTTGACTAGGCCTGATATCCTTGGTCCTTCACAAAATTGCAGCCTGCAATTAGACAACTCTTGTGGGCCTGTGGCTATACATTAGGGTTTTTGTTAATTTTACTGGCTGGGTTAGTCCAATAGGGGAATTAAGCAGCAATAAAATGTGAACTAAACCCTAATTAATGTTGTCTTGTAACATTATTTATATGTACTTACTTGCAGGGATATACTCAGTGAAAGTGGATTATAACGAACAAAAGGTGACGGTATGGGGAATATGCAACAAATACGATGTGCTTGCAACCGTAAGGAGCAAGAGAAAACACGCATGTTTTTGGAACTCTGAAGACAACAGACAACATTGCTTTAGAAGATCAATCACCAGAACCACTGTCAGTGACAACACCACCACCTTCCTCTCCTCCTCCTCCCATTTCTACTCTTTCAATTTTTAAATACACAAAGCCTTCTTTGGCTCTGATTAGGGTTCGATCTTTGAGTTGGAAAGCATGGACTCCATGGAAAAAAGTCTTCAATAGGTCCTATTCATTACCCTCAAGGCTGAAGCTCAACGTGAATTGATTATATGTAACGATCGATAAGAAAATGAAAAGAATAGATTGCTTGCTGCTTTCCTCTTGTTGCAATTTGGATTAGATAACTAATGAGTGCTTTAATTGATTGCAAATTTAATCATCTGTCGATAGGAGCTGGTATTGTTTAGTTACTGTTAAAACTTAGCTATGCCTACTTGAGAGAATTCACTACAAAACTTAGAACAAGTAGAGGCTAAAATATTTGCATCTATTAGTTAAAAATAGGGGCAAAAAATGAAGATTTATGCACCTAATAGTAAGGAGGGGCGGATATTAAATTTGCACCTAAAAAAGGCGTTGCTATTGATAAATAGAGACGAAGGGGTACATATTTCCGCTCCTAATAGTTATTATGCCATGTAGGCAAGTGTGACGTGGAAAAAACATTAGGTGTGGATGTTGAATGCTTTAGGGGCGATTAATAAGGCCCCTACTTTAATAATTTGTATTTAATTGAGTTTTTATTTGTCATAATGCATTTTGGAAATTGTTTTAAATGAGAAACGATTTCCATTACACCATTAATTATTTAATACTTATTCTCACATTTTCAAAGTCTAAGTATATTTATAATTCTTTTCAGTTCTTCGAAAATTATTATTCAAAACTAATATGAACAAATTAATATTAAAGTTACATTCTTCAATTGATTAGATACAGATGTTACATGATAGGAGTACGATGAATACATACAAATCCACCCCAGCACATAAGGTTCTCTAAAAGTTCTCTCCAAATCTAAATCTAATCAAAGACTTAATCCCTTGATTCAAACACATAACATGATTAAAAGTCTATCTTCAATCTCCCTTTGATGCATATGAAAAGTATGTGTTCCATCTTCCCTGTAAGCACAAAGCACAAGATCATAATAATTGTTACAAATTTTCCCAAAAATAAAAATACGCACTCGAATACTGCCTCCCTTTCTAGATCGAATGCCAAACAAAACCTACAAAACATATAAAAACAAAAGAGAAAGCTCAAATTCAAATAGAGACAGTTTGGGTTCATAACGTAATCGCACAAAATATATACAAAACTCAAAATCAAAATAACTAGGTAAAGAAAAATAATGAAAATTATTACCTGTATGAACGTTGTAGAACAAGAGAAAAGAAAGAATAATAAACTTCAGAAATCAATCAAAGTTTTAAACTTTCTCAACCCCTAATGATCTCTTTATCTTGATTTCAATCCACCAATGACAAGCATTAAGAAATAAAGAAAAAAGGAGAACAAAAAATGAAGGGAAAGAACAAAGAGAAGGAGAAGAGAGAATGATATTGATACTTGATAGAGTGAATAAACAGTGCAGGAGAGAAGAACAATTAATATAGGAAGAGATAATGCATATCTGACCTAGGGTTAGGTGTTGATACATTTAAACGATAGAAATTAAAATAAAACAAAAAATAAACAGTTAAAGAAAGTGGCGATTGATAAGATAATAGTGGGGATCAGGATTAGGGTATTAAATAATTAAATCTTATTGACAATAGGGGCGGTTGTTTCCCCTACTAGTTATTAAAATTAACAGCTGAAAATTGTTCCCATATTAAGGGCTGATTTAAACATCCCTAATAGAACTAATATGGGCAAATAATATTTCTGCTTCTAATATCTTATTAATAGAGGCGAATTCTTCCATTTGCCCCTAATTGACCGCACCTAATGAACTTTTCTTGTAGTAGTGTTAAAAAATATATATACTCATGACATGCAATTTGTTTTTATATAATTATGACTTATGTAATAACTCATAATAAGAAGACTTAGTGAGACATACATGTGAAAAATCAACGTAGTTGTTCGTAAACATGACTTTCTCCATGATCGACATCCTTTCACTTTCGTAGTCAAAAGAAAATGGGCACTGGTCTTATCTATCCGCTCTTTACTCTTTATATATTCAAAATTATTTGGCAGGATTTGACAAATTTCTTCCTTGTTAACTCTTTGGTAGGGGTCAGCATGATGATCATGTGCCCATATACTGTTACCAATCTGCTGCAATTCAAAATTGTAATACTAAATACCATGACATATATATATATATATATATATATATATATATATATATATAAAA
>JADOBS010301841.1:0-12787 GCA_015708375.1 Cydonia oblonga
AAGCCAGAAGCCAGAAGCCAGAAGCCAGAAGCAGCGGACAGCTTTTGGTGTTTTCATGTCTTCTACATGTTCTTCTTTAAAGGGTCAGTTCTTTTTTACTTAAATTATGCTCCATTCAGTTCAAATTTTACTTGTTTTTGTTGGTATTATTTTCATTCTATACAAGCGAAATTGAACTCGGGACCTCGGATGCAAGGGTGAATGCTCTTAACCAACGTAGCTATAGCTTTTTTAAGTCTGTTGCAGGTTTCCTGTGTGGATGTTGCGGATGTTATTTTTTGGCTTTCCATGGTTCAATTTCTTGGTGTTTTCATGTCCTACACATGTTCTTGTTAAAAGTGTCGGTTCTTTTAAATTCGAGCACGCTCCAGAGTTCAAATAATTCATCTTTTTGTAGTTTTGTGTTGTGGGTTTTGGAGCTAATTGGCAGATGTTTTGTGGGTTATAAGTTTGTAACTGCTTTTTTCTTCTTTCTTCTGTTTTTTGGTTATCTTTTTGTTTTTATCTCTCTCTCTCTCTCTCTCTCTCTCTCTCTAAACTGCTACTGTGAGTCATTTCTACCTTTCATTTGAAGAATTAGTAAAATAAAAAGACATATTTGGGCTTGTAGCAGAGAAAAAGAGTGTACAAGTTCTCAATTTTTTCTCAAAGTCCAATTTTCTTGGTAACTTTTTCTTCTCATTTTTCAAAATCTGATTCATGACATCATATATGTTTGAATTTTGAATTGATGGTCTGTTGAAATTTACCCTTTTTCTTTTTCTGGTAAAAATTTCTTACATGTTTTTGAATTGCTCTGCAGGTGTCTGACATGGGTTTAAGGGACTTTTAACCAAGAGTTTTCGTCTGGAGGTGAAATTCGAGCTCCGAAATTGAAGCATCAATGGAAGAAAAGCCGTTCCCGGCATGGTCGTGGTCAATTGAGCAGTGCTTGAAGGAGTTACATGTGAAGCTAGATAAGGGTCTGAGCAGTTATGAGGTTGAGAAGCGGCGCGAAAGGCATGGCTGGAATGAGCTTGCCAAAGAGAAGGGGAAGCCGTTATGGCGGCTTGTACTCGAGCAGTTCGACGACACATTAGTGAAAATACTCCTGGTTGCAGCCTTCATATCTTTTGTTTTGGCTTTCATGGGTGGAGGTGAGTCAGGGGACTCCGGGTTTGAAGCCTATGTGGAACCGTTTGTGATAGTTTTGATTCTAGTCCTCAATGCCATTGTTGGAGTTTGGCAAGAGAGTAATGCTGAAAAAGCGCTCGAAGCGCTTAAGCAGATGCAGAGTGAGTCCGGTAAGGTTTTGAGAGACGGGTATTTGGTACCGGATTTGCCTGCAAGGGAACTTGTTCCGGGTGACATTGTTGAGTTGCGCGTTGGAGACAAAGTTCCTGCTGACATGAGAGTGGTGGTTTTAAAGACTTCGACTTTGCGAGTTGAGCAGAGTTCATTGACTGGAGAGGCCATGCCGGTGTTGAAAAACACTGATCCGATATTCATGGATGACTGTGATTTGCAGGCTAAAGAGAATATGGTTTTTGCAGGCACAACAGTCGTCAATGGAAGCTGTCTTTGCGTTGTGATTAGCACTGGGATGAACACTGAGATTGGGAAAATCCAAAAGCAAATACACGAGGCTTCTTTGGAAGAAGATGAGACCCCTTTGAAGAAGAAGCTGGATGAGTTTGGAAGCCGGTTCACGACTGCAATTGGGTTTGTTTGCCTCATTGTTTGGGTTATGAACTACAAAAACTTCCTCTCTTGGGATCTCGTCGATGGATGGCCAACGAATGTTAGGTTTTCGTTCGAGAGATGCACGTACTATTTCAAGATAGCTGTTGCACTTGCTGTGGCTGCAATCCCAGAAGGTCTTCCTGCTGTCATCACAACTTGCTTAGCTCTTGGGACAAGGAAAATGGCACAAAAGAATGCGATTGTGAGGAAGCTTCCGAGCGTAGAAACCTTAGGTTGTACAACTGTGATTTGTTCGGATAAAACGGGGACTTTGACAACAAACCAGATGTCCGTGACAGAGTTCTTCACTTTGGGTGGAAAAACCACTGCTTCTCGAACGATTCGTGTTGAAGGCACAACTTATGATCCCAAGGATGGCGGAATTGTTGATTGGAGTTGCTTTAACATGGATGTTAACATGCAGGCCATGGCAGAAATATGTGCTGTTTGTAATGATGCTGGCATTTATTTTGATGGCCAGCTCTTCAGGTCTACAGGTTTACCTACTGAGGCAGCTCTCAAGGTTTTGGTCGAAAAGATGGGAGTTCCAGACGCCAAAGCGAGGAACAAAATTCGTGACATGCAGCTCGCTGCAAGCTACTTAATCGACAGCACGGCAGCGAAATTAGGTTCGCAGAAAGCCATATATTCTTATGTTCTTCCTATGATCTTAGCTGCTGTCAATGGATTAGGTTTTTAACTGTCAATTTTTCTACAGGGTGTTGCGAGTGGTGGACAAAACGATCGAAAAGGGTTGCCACGCTAGAATTTGATCGTGTCCGAAAGTCTATGAGTGTTATTGTCCGGGAGCCAACTGGGCGTAATCGACTTCTTGTCAAGGTACATGTCATTGCTGTCTGCAACTTGGTTTGAGTTTTCTGTTGCAGCATGTTTTCATGCCTGATGTATCTGGTGGCAGGGTGCCGTTGAGAGCTTACTGGAGCGCACTTTCCATGTGCAACTTGCTGATGGATCCCTCGTTCCAATCGAAGAACCTTGTAAACAGCTATTGCTCTCGAGACTCCAAGAGATGAGCTCGAGGGGACTGCGGTGCTTGGGATTTGCATATAAGGAGGAGTTGGGAGAGCTCTCAGATTATTCTTCCGCAAGTCATCCTGCTCACAAGAAGTTGCTTGATCCGGCCTGCTACTCCTCCATCGAAAGTGACTTAATTTTCGTAGGCATTGTTGGGTTAAGAGTACGTATACCGCACAAACCTTTCGCTGATTGATTTCTAAAGTTGAAATTTTCGAAGATTTCCATTTGTAACTGTGTTTGTACAGGACCCTCCTCGCGATGAAGTTGGCAAAGCGATTGAAGATTGTAGAGAAGCTGGAATTAAAGTTATGGTGATAACTGGAGATAATAAGTCCACGGCTGAGGCAATCTGTCAAGAAATCAGATTGTTCTCTAAAGACGAGGATCTGAAAGGGAGAAGCTTTACAGGAAAAGAGTTCATGGTTCTTCCCCAGTCACAACAAATGGAAGTTCTATCGAAACCAGGAGGGAAGGTTTTCTCTCGTGCCGAGCCTAGGCATAAACAAGAAATAGTAAGGATGCTGAAAGAGATGGGGGAGATTGTTGCAATGACCGGAGATGGAGTGAACGATGCACCAGCACTCAAACTCGCTGACATTGGTATCGCCATGGGAATTACGGGGACGGAGGTAACAGAGACACTCTCTTAACCAACTGCCACTTATACCCCTTGCTAACTTAAAGGCTTTGCAGTGTGACTTCTAAGCTTTCATGTTTTATAACTCAGGTGGCGAAAGAAGCTTCAGATATGGTTTTGGCGGATGATAATTTCAGTACTATTGTTTCCGCTGTTGCAGAAGGCCGGGCCATTTACACTAATATGAAAGCTTTCATCAGGTACATCTCTTTGTTCAAAATCCTTCCTCCCACGTTTACCGTTTTCTTCCTTTGAGTAAGCACTTTATCAATATGTCAATTTGCAGGTACATGATATCTTCAAACGTCGGAGAAGTCATATCCATATTCTTGACCGCTGCGTTGGGAATACCAGAATGTATGATACCTGTGCAGCTTCTGTGGGTAAATCTGGTTACCGATGGACCGCCAGCAACAGCTCTCGGTTTTAACCCAGCTGACGTTCATATTATGAAGAAACCACCTCGGAAAAGCAATGATCCTCTTATGAGTTCTTGGGTTCTCTTCCGTTACTTGGTAAGTACGAACGGAGTGGTTATCTGTCATACTTCAAATTCGAACTTCAGCATGACACGAAAGAATCATATGCTTAAGTACTAACATGTTCAAAAAATGCAGGTAATTGGTTCCTACGTAGGCATCGCAACCGTTGGCATCTTCGTCTTGTGGTATACTCAGGCTTCCTTCATGGGCATCACTCTTGTGAGTGACGGGCACACACTTGTTGAAGTGTCTCAACTTCGCAACTGGGGCGACTGCCCCTCATGGTCAAACTTCACAGCGGCTCCATTCACGGTTAGTGGGGGTCGGACCATCACTTTTTCCGACCCCTGTGACTATTTCTCTGTTGGGAAAGTGAAGGCAATGACTCTGTCCCTCTCTGTACTGGTGGCCATTGAGATGTTCAATTCCCTCAATGCTCTCTCTGAAGACATCAGCTTGGTGAAAATGCCACCTTGGAGGAACCCTTGGCTTCTGGTTGCCATGTCGGTCTCATTTGGGCTTCACTGCCTCATTCTCTACATCCCGTTTCTGGCAGACGTCTTCGGTGTTGTTCCGTTGAGCCTGAATGAGTGGCTCCTCGTAATTTTGATCTCCGCGCCAGTGATACTTATCGACGAGGTGCTCAAATTAGTAGGAAGGAGGAGGAGATGGAGAGCAAAGAAGGAGAAGACAGCATGACAGAACGAGTCAATTCACTGTTGATTAGAATTCTCTGATGATTATATTTGTGCACCTAAAGTTTGTTTTATGTCAAACTAAAGGCATTAATCACCATTTATTCATTAATCAAATTAGAATTAGAGATCAAATTTGAAAAAACGAAAACAGAAATGAAACAAGAACTTAAATGGATTCAAAGGGCACAATTTACTCAAAAATTTTACTGCGAATTTTTTGAACATTTCCTATGTATACACAAGAAAGAATCCACATCCTATAGTAGAAAAAAGAATTCAATTTTTCGTCGAAAAAAATGACCTCAGCTTCCCTTACCAGGCTACCGGTGGTGCCTTGCAATGATCTCTCTTCTCCTTACGCCAACATACAAATCAAGCTTCAAATACACAAGCGGAAACCAACTTCCAGCAGCACCTCACGTGTGACAGAAACAAACTTCCTACTGCTCCAACAGCTTTAGTTTCTATGCAAGAGCAGCTGAATTTTAATTGTCATTTCGCATCTTAAGATTCCAACTCCACGTCAAGACAAATTAAATTGCATCCCTCCGATCACACGTCCCTGAAAACCAGATAATGGCATACTGACCAGAGAGCCATGCTCTGCACTCTAATATGAAGGGCACCCATGTCTAGCTATGCATGGCCAACCCCGTGCTTTTAGTAGTCGTCGTGAAGTTGAAGCATAAAGGTGAGTTTATGCTTGATCTTCAAATCAACGACACGTAGCTGAAACCACGAAGCTCCTTCAAAAATAAGAAGACTGATCGTGAAGCACGTTCAGGTGAGCAAGTATTCTGGCTGCCATAGATTTCACACTACCGCTTCCACGCTGAGTTAAGTCGACTAAAGGCATCTGAGCTGAGTCTCCAAACTTCTGTTTAAAATCCAGCAACCGGAACATTCTCTCTAGAGCATACAAGGCCTTCTCTTGCAAACTAGGGTTTGGGTGAACAAGAAATTTTATTATAGGTGGGATGGCATTTGCATCTGTAAGCACCTTACTACCCATCTGCAGTCTCTCACCTTCGATTAAAGTTAATAGTGCATCTAAAGAAGCCTCACAAGCTCCGGGATCAGGTTCCCCAAGAATCCTAACCAGTGGCCCCACTGCACCAGCCTCCACAAGGCAAAATGATGAAACAATGCCACAGATTCCTCCATGAACAGGGCATCCAGTTTCTGGTGGGGCCGAGAAGCAGCAGAATCCTTTGCGGTTAGGTAAAGACCGGCTCAAATGTGTTGAACTCTTTGAAAATCGAGAAAGAGATATGGCTGCACGTTCCTTTGTCAATGAAGTTCCAGACTCCAGCAAATGTACAAACAACGGTATAATGCCAGCTTCAGCTGCATTCTTCTGCCATTCCAAGTTCGTTGGAGCAGTGAACCGACAAATGGCTCCAACAGCATTCTCTGTCAACTGATTTCTATGGGGACCATTCTGCTTGCTATTCTGGAGAAAACTGAGTATGACAGGTAGTGCCCCAGCATCCATAAGCCACTGTGTGATCTCGGTGTTTTCGGGAAGGTTAGAGATAATGCCCATTGCATAAGCGACCTCCTCTTTGTCATCAGAAGTTTTGATGATCTTGATTATAGTCTCAATGCACTTCTGATTCACATGCTCCAGGATGGTGGTGACTTCACTGCTGCCTTCTACTAAGCAAGAGAACAGCTTTACAGCACTTGCTCTTAGGTTTAGGTCATCATGCTCGCACAACTGAACCAATACTTGTACAGCTGAGGACTGTAAAAGTAACCACATCGGTGAAAAGGTTATATTACGCTTGTCAAGCAGAAGCTGAGTATATCAAGTTAGCATCTGGTAAAGATTATTATGTCTGGTTATGAGATAAATTGTGAAAACGAAACTTGGAATTAAAACTCTGAAATTCAAGAAAGGATACATCTGAGTTAACATTTCCTAACTTCACATTTCAATAACCAGAAGAACATGGTATAGCCATAAAGGAGGCGATGACTTAAAATATATCAATAAATTCTAAAAACAAAACCTTCCCTTAATAAAGCTTCAATTAATTTCTGTTTCTTTTTTTTCCTTTTTTTTCTTTTATATATATATTATTGTATGGGAATTTGGATGTGCATCATTAGTCCGAATTGCGCACACACTACCCCAGTCGTTAACGTTTTCAGTAGGGTGATGGAGGAAAGTCAAATGATGATGACTACTAATTGCAAAACATGATAAATCTCATTGCAGTTTCTTAGAAGAAAATAAAAGGGCCTGTCAGTTGAAGCTTCGACTTCATAATTTCAGTTGATATCCCTTTGAACCTTCGCCTACCTCCCAAGTTCTTATGAGACTAGCCACATTTCTAATCGAACTTCTAAATCCCGTTGATATTCTACTAGTAGATTTGTGTATGCAGGAAACCAATTATTATTGAAATTAAAACCTCTTGTAAAATAAGATGCACACCTGTACCAACTTGGTCTTGATACTTGTAGCAGAGGGGGTTTGACATAAGGCGTGGAAGGTCCGAATGATGCTTTTCTGTACATTGGGCCCCATCAAGCTAATCAAAGAGAAAAGCTTGATAATATCTTCATCTGATTCCAAAAATGAAACGGGTGTCTGGTTGGATTCTTGAGACGCCATTGAAATGGAGAGTTGCATAATTGTGGCTGCTATGTATTCACGCAAACTTGACAATGACGAACTAGGACTGAAAAGTAGGTCAAGTAATGGACGTTCAGCACCTTCTCGAATCATCTGTAGACCATTTTTAGGCAAGCTTGAGAGGTTTCTAAGAGCTCTAACAGCCACCATTTTAATTGCAATGTCACCATGTGCGACCATGTAAAGAAGCGGACCCATTACTCCTCCTTGAACCAAAGATTCTTTATTGTGGTCAGTCAATTCCATCTCCGCCAAATTTGATGCCATTATCATTTTTACATCTTCCGGTCCTGAATGAAGAAATGATAAACTTTATAGCAAAAATAACGTTATTTACTCATAAGATGAACCCTTAAGACACATAAATGTAGCAAACACATAATTGAAAATCATTGCATACCTATACAATAGTTTAAGCTTTCATAAACTATATCTTATCGTAATCATATCCAAGTATGCACAAATATAAACTAATGGAATTCAATTCGATACGGTGAAAATTTAAATCACCGAAGAATAAATTGTACCGATAAAATTTAGGGAGTTTTAACGAAAAACCACATTTTTACCTTTTCTTGGTACAATTTATTACACCTTTATTTGTCCTTTTTCATTAAAACTAAAGTTTTTTTGGACTTTTCGTTGGTTTTCCTTAAAATTTAAGATTCATTAACTTTTGACTACAAACAATGTAAAAAATCAGAAGGAACCGTTAGATATATTACTTAAGTTGCAAAAAATACAAAATTGAAAATTGAACCCCACACTTGTAGGTTTATTTTACAAAAGGTTGCAACTTTAGCTTAAAAATTATATATTTTGGTATTTTACTGTTTTCCAATCTGTATGAGCATACAACCAGAAAACAAAAGAAAAGATCCTGTATGAGGCATTTATGAGAAATCAAGACAAAAGAATATAAGAGAACCTGTAGTGAGACGCTGCAGCAAATGTTTAAAATAGTTTGCCCTCGCCATCTGTACAACGTTCTCATTAGAGAATGACAGATTCTCCAGTAGCTCTCGTGCGTCTCTGGTAGCCCGATTATCGTCACTGTTGGACATGGTAACTAATAGCAGTATGCAACCTTGAACCTTCCCAATGCATTCTCTTATCAAATTATTTTTTGATAACTCCAAAAGTAATGCAACTGCTAACTTCCTTTCCTCAACACGGCGCCCAAGTGAACGAACAATAGATTCAATACCGTTATCAACTTTGGCGATTCTTTCCTGCGATATTAATTATAAGGTTTTAGCCTTACAGGAAGGATTTAAGAAAATATAACACAAGAAAATCAAATGTATAAGAAAATGAAGTTCATTATTGTTCATCAAAAGAATATCACAGCAGAGAGAGAGAGAGAGAGAGAGAAGAGCACACTAAGTAGTTACGGTAAACAAAGTATTACCTTCGCATCATCACTATCCTTCACCAAAATGCAAAGGATGACAAGAGCATTGTTCCTTATCTCAGGATTTTTAACACCAAGAAGTTGAATGAGAATCGGTATGTAGTTCTCTAGTATGACCCATTCCTTATGCAATTCTCTTTGTTTACAGAGATCAAGTAAATCACCCAGGCAATGAAGCACTTCTTCTTCTTCTTCAGATTGGAGTTTCGATTTCAAGGAACCAATCGTAATCATCGAATTTCTGTCCTTCCATTCTTCTATGGATTGCCGAAGAGTTTTATTGGGCCGCAAAATTGATGTGTCCAAAGAAGTCATGGTCAGGGGGCACAATTTGTTCCCATCAGCAAACCACTTTTCTATAGCACTTCTCTCAAATGTCTGTCCAGAAGAAGTTTCCACAGGGTCCACCATAACGTCCCTGGTGATTGGACAATAAAATGATTGAAGCGGTTCCAATAGTTGAAACCCCAAAGATTTCCGCTTCATCATATATTTCATTTCTTTCTCCTTAGAAGATGAAGCTGCATCAGCTCTTTCTAATAAAGCAATTATTTGCTCCATTTGTATAGCTTCGGCCTGGTCTTTCCTCAGCCGAGCATTTTCTATCTCACTCCTGAAGTCTTCTAATTCCTTCTTTAACACTGACCTCTCAGTTGAGATTCCGATTGCCTCTGCTATAAGAACCAGCAAATTATTTGCATAAGAACGATCGAAGTTTCTCTCCTGGATTCCAGACTCGATTTTGTTCAAAATCTCTTCTTCTGCTATTGCTGCCCTGAACTCAGCTCGCTGCATATTATCACAAAGCTTTTCAATTTCTTCAACTATGCCAGATGAAAGATCTAGAGAAGTCAGGGGAAGAAGACCTAAAGCCCGACTGATCTCTTTCATAGTGTTTTCTAGGCGCTTAACTATTTTTTGGCAATGGATTAAGAGATACACTTTGTTTCTCTTCCTGCACTCAAGGGTCAGTTGCTTTGTGGCTCTGATTTCTCGGTTAAGAATCACCATAACATTGTTTAAGCTCTCAGAATGAAAAATAGATTTCTTGTTCAACTCCCTTAAGATGGGGACTATCCTTTCCACATAAGTTGAGACCTCTTTAAATGTATCCTTCTTAACAAGGACGTCCCCGGCAGCAGCTGCAATTTCGAAAATGGCCTCTACTGTTTGAGAAATTATTTCTGAAGCCGGAGCAGATGCAACACTTGAAACCAAGTCTGCTGCCAACATTTTGATACTCACCAACACTAGGAAGTGAGATCCTCATTTACCATTTGACTGCTCAACTGATAAAAACAGCTGATGCCCTGTTGCAGGAAAACAACCTCAAGCTTCTGATCTCTATTCAGCTTCAATCTAAAATCACACAATTATAAACTGGTTATAAACTCTCCATTTGGTTGCTGAGAATTAAGTCTTTTATTCTTTAATTCGAATGTCTTGAATCTACACACTAGTCTTCCATTACCATTTTCCAGAAATCAAAACAACATGCAGTAAGTAAACCCTTTATTTTCCTCCGCAACGGAAAGGAAGGTGGTTTTGGTTTGTCTATCACAAATTAAATGACTGAAAGCTCATCCATAAATTTGTAATCCCATAACTGTGTCAAAAGTTCCCTTCTTTCATTAACAAAAAAAAGAAACTTTTGTAAGTTCACTAAAACTAATTATTCTTTCCTGCTTTCTCCTCTACACAGAGAAAAAATATACTTCCATTTTCTGGTCAGAGAGCTTTTTTTTTTTTTTAACAAACGATATTATTTACAATAGGGTGGGGAGTGGACTAAGTCTCACAATGGGCTAACAATAATGTGGTTCAAATCACCTTTGGTGAGAATCAAACCTAAAACCTCTCACTTACAAGTGAAGGGAATACCACTAACAACAATAGGGCCTTCCTCTTCGACCCGCTGCACTCCGGCTTCAAACCCTCCCCCTTCCCCTTCCCCTAGCGTCTTTTAGAGCAATAATATCGCTTGTAATAAAAAAAAAAAACCGCTTCATGAAAACCTAAAGCAACCAATACCATGCACTTGAAAGTTGAAACAAAGAAGATTCTAGCCCTAAACACAAGGATCTGAAATCATCAATATTGCTTCATTTTCCAAAGATCTGAAATCATCAATGCTTCATTTTCCAGCTCCTTTCCACAATTTTGGGCCCAAATTGCAATTCATTAGGACCCCATTAAACATCAAACTGGTAAATAACCCAGAATCCAAAAACCCAGTTCACGGCTAACACAAAAGTCTTCACTAAATGAATAAGAGAAAGTTCAGGAGACATACCTGACAAAGAGCTCATGCCCAGCCCACCAAAACTCACAGCACCATCACTCTTCTCACCACAATTTTCCAGGAAAATGCACCCAATTTTCCCGGGAAAATTAGCAATCAGTCCACCCCTTTCAGAAATAGAAAAAGTAAATTTCAAAAGTAAAGTAGGACTAAAAGGAATTTCCTTTCTACTTTTTCTCTTCTTTTTTTCTCCTGGGTAATCAATTTGCAAAGTTGTAACCAGAAAAAGGTTAGTCTTTGAGTTTGTAGGAAGGATGAAGACTCCTCTCCCAAGTCCCAAGTCCCAAGTCTTGACCCTTTCTTTGAAGGGCCTGAGAACAAAAAGACCTCTTCTTTGAAGACTTAATTTCTGCAAAAGGTAAATTTTTACAGGAGTGAAACAGAAAGTGGGAGGAAGAGAAACCTTCTTTCCTTTCTCTGGGTCCTTTGCTTTAATCCTTGTGGAGTTTTCACAGACAACTCAGCAAGGCAGCTGCAGCATCCGTTGACTGAAATACATCATAACTCTGGACGCAGAGAAACAACAAATATTATATATTATCGAATATAAAGTTAAACAAGGGGGTGTGATTTTATTGATATGTAGAACTCAGTGCTGCATTGTTTTAATTTAATTTTTACAGTTATTAGATTTTTTTTTTTTTTTAATTTTAGCCGTTTATTTTTCAAGTGAATTGATAAAATGGTGAGTGTTGGTGCTATTGTATGGTCAATGTGAGTTCCATTTGCACTAGACCTGGCATTTTGGATCCGACCTGTTAATCTGACCCGACCGAACCCGTTAATATTAATATTTGGATAGATGTTTAACTGGTCGGATCACTAACAAGTAAACTTGTTAACAACCCATTAAATAACGGATCACTTTGGGTCAACCCGTTAGCACCCATTAGTTGATGATGTTTTAGTAATTTCAGTAAAGTCTTAACAACAAAATATAAACTCTATGTAAAATAATAATAATAATAATAATAATTGTTAACAGGTAAAACGGGTAAAACGAATAACCCGTTAACTTAACGGGTCGGATTCGAGTGACCCGTTTACAGGTCTAATTTGCACTATAATAGCAACAAACAAAAAGGCCTCAAATTAATTTAGCATTACACTTTCAAACTTCAAGCAGACAGAAAATATAAATTTATACAACTAAAATTTCAAAGTGTAATGTGGAAAAATTAAGGGAAGTTAGCTACGATTTACATATTTTAGCATTTGATTTTTTGTAACAATGACATATTGATAATGCATCGCTGATACAACGACATGATAACAACTTAATTGGATAATAACACCATAATAAGCACTTATTATTTTTTTCAAATAATGTTGAAATATATTACTGTAACTAGTTGCCCAAAACTTTAAAATGTTGGTTCCTCATTAAACGATGAAGGTAGAAAAATAGAAGCTTATCGAAGCTTTATGACAACTCAGTAGCATTTGCATTGCCAAGTTATCATGAGAACCATCAACCATCCGTCTTTGAAAAGTATCAAGTTCTTAAGGGGCCCACTGCCAGCTCATTGGTCAACCACGTTTTTCTTTTCTCTTTCTACAGAAAGAAAAGAAATTTGATCTCCATGATTTCATATTATACACATTGAGATATTTTGCTAATTTGAGTAATTTCCTTCCAAACTTGTGAGCAGCCTGCTAAAAATTTAATTTTAGTTGATTACTTTTGAACTTTTATCAGTAGGTAATTTTCTTTTTAAATTTTAATTTTAATCGATTATCACCTGATCTTTTATAATTAACTAATTTCTCACTGAATTTTGATTACGTCCTTGAATGTTTATAATTGGTCGATTGAATTTCGGTCATGACCTGAAATAGGCAAATCGAAA
>JADOBS010301842.1:0-12790 GCA_015708375.1 Cydonia oblonga
CTTTGAATTTCATGGGTAAAGTTTTGTTTTTGAGTGCATACAAGCATGATTCCGCCTTTAATTGTTAATTGCATGTTGTAGATGTTGCTCAAATGAACTTGTTTTCACAAATATTTCCTTCACTTACACTATTTCCTTGGCATCGAGGTCAAGAGGTATTCTAATGGCATTTTCTTATCTTAAACAAAACACATATTGGATTTGCTCACTAAAGCAAGCATGGTTGGTGCTAAACCTTGCAGCACACCACTGACTTGATCATGCATCTCCTCTTCTTGAAAATGTTTCTGAGTATCAGTCATTGGTTGGTGTTTTTCAATATCTAACTTGGACAAGACCAGACCTTAGTTTTGCTGTCAATCTTGTATGCCAATTCATGCATACTCTCCGAGTGTCTCATTTTCAAGCTGTTAAGCGCATCCTCAGGTATCTTAAAGGCACTATTGATCTTGGCCTCTGGTTTTCTAAATGTTCCACACCTCTTTCTATCATAGCCTTCTCTGATGCTGACTGGGCCGGTTGTGAGTTAGATAGGCGATCTACTGGAGGATATTGCATTTTTCTGGGCAACTCCATTCTCAGTTGGAGTGCTAAAAAGCAACCAACTGTTGCTCGTTCTTCTACAGAGGCCGAATATCGCTCTCTTGCAAATACTGCCTCTGAAATTACTTGGATTTGTCAACTGCTCACTTATATTGGGTATTCTCTGCCTTGTTCTCCTCAACTTTGGTGTGATAATGTCTCTGCTATATCCCTTGCTAAGAATCCTATTTTTCATGCTCGAACAAAACATGTAGAGCTTGATTATCATTACATCCACGAAAAGGTCTTGGCAAAGCAAGTCTCTATTCACTTCATTTGCACACATGACCAGGTGGCTGATATCTGTACCAAATCTCTGTCTAAGACCAGATTTCTATTTCTCCGGGACAAACTTCAACTTCGCATTCCCCAGTTTCGTTTGAGGGGGGATATTAAGGACAATACTGTAAATTCTTCTTCTAGGGATAATGCTTAGAGGTTAAGGAAAACTGTTAGTTTGTTATTATTAAGTTTTCCCTTGGTTAGAAGTTGTTATGACTTTATTAGTCTCATGCCTCTTATATATACTCAGATTGTAATCTTATTATTAAGTGTGAAATGAAAATACATTTTCCTAATAAAGCAATCTCATATAAGAATGACATTAATCCATTTCACAAAACCTAGCTCTGGTGTCTCAAACATGGAAGATTTACATGCATGAAATAGGAATATCAAAGTGACAATGTCTCAAACCAAACAAACCATGTCACGATGGTATAATTTATTTAGAAGAAAAGACCAAGGTCGAATTAGGGTTTAGGATTCAATGTGTTATACATGCTATACGACCCGTTTGGAAACCTGTATACTGCATTAGGTTAACTAAACATGTCCCGCAACTATATACATGCTGAGTTGGCAAGTTCTGATTGTCCAGTGAAAGTCCACATGGCAACTAAGTAGGACCCAGTACGACCAAGCTGGCAAATCCAAACGTAGCGCACCTAGGAGAATGACACACAGCCAAAGCCAAATGGCAGAAAGAGAGAGAACGAGTCAGACGTAACTTCCTATCTATATGAATACCACTCTCCAATCTCCGCATCCTTCTCTTTCATTTTTTCAAGTCTCTCTCATCCTTCCTCCTCCTCTCTCGCTCTCACATTCACAGGTTCGTTCATATTCTGCACTCGATCTCGATCTACTATTTCGCAATTGCTTCGAATAATGTCTGACCGATCGGTATTTGGTTTTTGATTTGCATGTCATTTGTTTTGTTAGATCCATTTCGTTCATTACATTTGATGGATTTTTTTGTAACGTTCAGATTTCTCTGTCTAATATTTTGAGGATTTGGTGTCTATGGTTTTGTAAAATTTCATCGTTGAATCTCTTCGAGGATTGTGGTGTTTAATTAGATCGAGGTTTTTGATAACAATATGTATTGGTTTGCTGATTATCTGTGGCTAATTCTTGTTCATCGTTATCTAGACTTTTGTAATCGAAATTCTGATTTCCTCGGTAGGTAAGATGGGAATTGTTTAGATTTGGCATATCATGTGACATGATTCGGGATTCGGTTTTCTGTTTTTGGTTTCCAGTGATGGACATTTTATGCATGCTTTCATATTTCATATGCTTCCTTATTTTTTTTTTTCTTGAGATTTCAGTTTTCTTGTCCAAATGGAGAAGTGATTCATATTATTTTGTTTTTTCGCTGTCTAGAGATGGAAACCTTCCTCTTCACCTCCGAATCTGTCAACGAGGGACACCCCGACAAGCTCTGCGACCAAGTCTCAGATGCCGTTCTCGATGCTTGCTTGGAACAAGACCCCGAGAGCAAAGTTGCATGCGAGACATGTACGAAAACCAACATGGTCATGGTCTTTGGTGAGATCACAACCAAAGCGAAAGTAGATTACGAGAAAATAGTCCGAGATACTTGCAGAGGAATAGGGTTTACATCCGCTGATGTAGGCCTTGACGCTGACAACTGCAAAGTCCTCGTCAACATTGAGAAGCAAAGCCCTGAAATTGCAGAGGGAGTTCATGGACACCTTACCAAGAAGCCCGAGGAAATTGGAGCCGGTGACCAAGGCCACATGTTTGGTTACGCCACAGATGAAACACCTGAGTTCATGCCACTCACTCATGTCCTTGCTACAAAGATTGGCGCCAAGCTTACGGAGGTCAGAAAGAATAAAACAGTCCCATGGTTGAGGCCCGATGGTAAGACCCAAGTGACTGTTGAGTACAAGAATGAGAATGGGGCCATGGTCCCGATTCGGGTGCACACCATCCTCATCTCAACCCAACATGATGAGAATGTCACAAACGAGCAGATTGCTGCTGATTTGAAGGAACATGTGATCAAACCTGTCGTCCCCGCTCAATTCATTGATGACAAAATTATCTACCATTTGAACCCTTCAGGTCGATTCGTCATTGGAGGACCCCATGGAGATGCTGGTCTCACTGGCCGGAAGATAATCATAGACACCTATGGTGGTTGGGGTGCTCATGGCGGTGGTGCTTTCTCTGGAAAAGATCCAACCAAGGTTGACAGGAGTGGCGCGTACATTGTAAGGCAGGCAGCAAAAAGTGTTGTAGCTTCCGGGCTTGCTCGCCGCTGTATTGTTCAGGTTTCTTATGCTATTGGCGTTCCAGAACCCCTATCGGTTTTCGTGGATACCTACAAAACTGGAAAAATCCCAGACAAGGACATATTGGTTCTCATCACGGAGAACTTTGACTTTAGGCCGGGAATGATTGCCATCGACCTTGATTTGAAAAGAGGGGGCAACCTCAGGTACCAAAAGACCGCTGCTTATGGTCATTTTGGCCGCGATGATCCAGATTTCACATGGGAGACCGTCAAGATCCTCAAGCCAAAAGCGTGACACACTAGCTCGTAGCCGCAGTTCAGCTTGTTAGAGAATAAAGAAACTTTCAACTCATACGTCCGAATCCTGATGTCGAGGTCTACATTTCGAGGCTCAAACCAGCGTTGAGAATAGGCGATGTGTGCTTTTAAGTTGAGGTAGTAGCAAAGTTAGGGGCCAGTTGTATTTTGTTTCGTTGCCTTTCGTCGTTTTATCATTTTTCATGTTTCCAATTTTTTTTCCCATTACCCAGCTTCTTGATTGTTGAGGATTTTGGCATTGGACTTGGTAGAAGCTTATTACGGACAATTGAAATCGAATAATTGTATGATCGTAGACTGCGGTAGTTCCAATTTCGTTGTCGAAAGACAGAAGATCCAATCTTTTGGGCTTCTGGAACACGAAAGATATCATAAATCATAAGCTCATTGTACAACCAATGTAATAGCTTGGATGACTACACCCATAGCAAAAAGTTTGAAGCAATTATCCCTAACATGTCCTTTGGAGATGGTCTAACATGTCTCGTTTCACGAATGTAACCACAAGCGATCGTGCAACCGCTCTTCTCCAGCACCAAACATCTCATCAACCCTTTCGCCATCCCGGTAGAAATGGAAGGTGGGCGTGTAGCGAATGTGCTGTGTTGTTTCGGGGCATTCATCGATGTCTGCATAGACGAAAGAGAGCTTTGGAAAACTGTTACTCAGCTGGCAGAATGCAGGAAGGATCTGGCTACACACACGGCACCTGAAAACGATACCAAAATCGAAGCAATTGAGTCACTGAGGCAATTCATCAAACACCTTGTGTGCAAAATTCAATTGCTAATGGTTTTCAAAACAGGAGGAGTACGAGACGTACCAAGACGCGCCATAATTGATAACTGCCTGCAAGAAGATGAAAAAAGACAACATTTAATGGGTTGCAATGGAAAATTGCCATATATATATTGAAAGGTGGGATTTGGGTGCATACAGGGGATTTGCAGGACTTGATTTGAACAAGGAGGTCTTTGAGGTTTTGGTCGCTGGAAGCACTCTTTAGGTTGCCATGGCGATTCTGTGGTAAATCCAAGCCCGTGCCTTCTAATCCCTTCTTGCTGCCGGTGGCTCCGTCGCCTCCTCCGCCGACTCCTCCGGCCATTTCTCTCAGCTTTCAATTGTGCTCTCTCTCACCAACGAAGGCCACAATAGGATTTTGCAATTCGACGCTGTACACCATGTCGTGTTAATATGGGATGATTTCGACGATGAACAGTGATTTGGCTAATTGTTTTTCCTCAAGACACCCATATAATTAGAGTATAATTACATTATAACCCTCCACATTTGAGGTGTGTCTTAAAATAAACCATGCTCACATTGTACAGAGAGAATGATTCGGAGTTCTTGCAAAGTGGAATCACACAGTACCGAACATGAGATGGATCTTTCAAAGGGTAAAGCTTTTTCCGAATAAACCAATTCATTTGGGACCCTACGGATCCACTCTTTTTCCTACTCAAAGATCAATCTGTGTTTTCACATCGAGAATTCTTTGCAGATTAAGAGATGTAATAAGATGACACTAACATAGTGACACGATTCTTGGATTCATGTCAAGTATTACTCAACCTTAATTCGGTAGTTTTACATTGGATTTATGTCATTCATCGAGATAAGCTAACAAGTGATCGAAAAGAACCGTCCGGTCGATCACCTCAAATAGAATTGTAATGGTTTATTAAACTGTGAGATGATGACTGTTAACATTTCCTCCATTTACAGGGAGGAGCGGGCTTTGCCCGGTTACCAGCATCTATAATGTTCTTCTGTTTTCCTTCTCGTCTCGCTCCCCTTCCAAATTCCATTGCAATGATCTCTGTGTTCCATCAAAATGTACAGAGGATTCCGCTTGTTCCATCATCATTTTGGTATACGAGAGGCCGGTTCAAGTGCAGAACAACTCAGCATTTTGAAGCAAAAGAAGACCACTTGAACAAGCGCCGCAATCAACTTGAGTTGATTTCGACAAAAGCCCCCGGATGGAACTTCTTGCACAATCCCTCTATGGCTGATTGAATTTGGTCTTGGTCCTGTAACCAAATTTCGCAATGATATTCATTCGAACAACTTATATAATGTAACTGCGTACCTAAAACCTCAAGAAATGTTCTAGTACCTTGCCCTCGAAGTAGATTATAAGACGCTCCGTCCTTGATTTGCGGCGACAACCTTAATATTTCCCATGGAAGATCACAATCAGAATTAATATATGATATCATGTTGTCCTAGAGATCTAAAGTTTTCAAAAGGCACTTACCAATGTAAAGGTCTGGAAATTCAAGGCAAAGTTTTGACAGAGGTTGAGCAATTTCTACCTGCAATTTTCACCCAAAAAACAATAGAGATGACTACCACGCAAACAGTAATATATCAATTTATTCCCAATTAATCGCATACTAATACTGCACTCTATGTTTGACATTATATATTCCAGAATTTCTAAGAAAATGCGATCTTCTCAATTATAGAACTCAGTACTTCAACGACTAACATTTAGAGAAATCGATAGGTCCCTCTGAAGTGGACTATACACACAAACACACAGACCAATTATCGCTCTTGGCATAAGTACTATAAGCTCATCTAGTGCCTAGGATTTTATTGGATTTGATAACTCACTAGATTCAAGGTATGTTGAAGGAAGATGAAGAAATTTCGACCATGTTGAAGGTTGAAAACGAATTAGTCATGAAGGAACGTTATCCCTTTCCAACCCCACAAAATGGTAGGATACCAACACCTAGTAGCTTATCCTTCTAGTCCCCCCAAAATGAATAATCATTCACCTCTAACTTTATTTTTTAACTTCAACATACCTTGAATGTTAGAGTTTTCCAATCTTAGGCACCAAAGGAGCCAATATTTCCCCCTAATGATTCATCTCATGTACCTTTATGGTAAAATAGGCCAAGCACAGCATAAAAGAATCATCATCCCAACCATGCACATAGGGTGATTCACACAATGAGGATTATGATTATAATTACATGCCTGTAATTTATTTCAATACCAGAAAATAAGATGTCAGAAGTTGAAATGGAAGCTACATTAACGAATTAGCAGGGATTGCAATACGTTTGTGTGTTGAGGTGGAGTGGTAAAACTTTATAAGTCTTGCATGCTAATGTTGTCAGACTGTCAGTGTGGACCACCGCCCACCGCTGCTTATTGTTTAAACATGTGCTTCCATTTAACAGTCCAGTAAATAAAAAGAGATTGTCTGGAAAAGAACATTGAGTGTGTCTTGCGTGCGCACACCCAGATTTTCAAGACTTAATATATTGAAAATATAATGGAATACGGAATTACTTACATCTGTAAGGTTTGTTGTCAAGTGCTTAGATACAAATGGTTGCATCGTTGCTAGTGCACCGTCGGATCTCATTAGTTCAATTAGACAGTTCCACTGCTCATCCAGCTCCAAGATATTTGTTGCAGTAAGGATTATTACATTTTTACACTTGATCTGCAAGAGTCAATCATTTGATCATTCTATATATAATCCGTACTTTACTGGTCAGATGTATATATACACACAAATCAGTCAAGAGGAAACTTCAGATTTTTTCCAGTGGAAGCTTCAATCCGATGTCACAAATTCTAGCTGACCAGATATACAAAAAGCAAAACTTCATATGCGACCTTTCAACCACATACCAAAGGAACAATCAGCTTTTCATGATGCAATAGTTCAGTGATACCTTCAGGCAACAGAGCCATCTGAGAAAGCAAAAACAAGAATAAAATCAAATTCATGCAGTAGGACTCTGTCACTGTAAGATATGTAAAATAACTATTTACGGGAACATACTAAACAAAAAGTAACAACCAACAGAAATGAAACAAAGCACAACGAGATTGTGCTACATACATTGCATTAAATAATAAGAAACTTGTAACATCTAAGTACCTCATTCCGGTCACCAGTGCATTGATCACCTATAAGATGCCTTAGATATTCTTCAAATTCTTCATCAGGAGCCTAAACAATGAAGATTGACCAACCTCAATATTGTTAGGGGCTTAGAGAAAAACTAAAATAATTGCATGAATTCGGACATCTCAATGATATTCTCATGGATTCCATTTTACAAGTCGATGAAGGTTGAAGGATTAATACAGATTTCCATTTTCCAAGAATGAAATACTAACAGATTCAATAACATATCACTCTTTAGTGCTTTAGAAAGTTCAGCCAAAACAAACATACCAGACGAACCGCAAAAGCCTTTGCAACACCTGCCAAAGTGACATCTGAGTGCAGTGGACCAACCCCTCCATACATAAATACCTACACAGTAGTTTCGAATAACATTGACTAGAGATTAGAACAAAAAAAGGAAAAATCTCTCATCCATTTCATAACTAATAAAACCCCTAAGAACTATCAAACAGGTTGTAATGATTTACCATATCATCAGTTGATTGTCGTCGCTCAACTTCTTCGGCGACAGCATCTATCTGTTACCAAGAGAATGTCATGGAAAATGAAAATGTAAGGTGATGCGAGTAAATGTTTCAGGTTCCACATGTAACTGCACATCCATCACTGCAGTTACATAATTTGATATATAGGTAACTGAAACTAGGCCAACTATGTTTAAAAAAAATAAATAAAAAAAAAAAAAAAAACTTTGCAATAGTAACTCACATCATTCCGAACAACAGCAGTTTGTGATACCGACCAGCCAATAGAATGGAGCTTTCTACACAATGAAGGCCCTATTTGATCCTCAACAGTGCCAAACCTGAGCTATCAAACAGATAAAAGGAAACGAATAAACTTCAGTAATAATAACATTGGGTTGAGGAAAAAATGGTTACACAAGTTGCTATGACATTTAAACATGAATCTTTTCTTTCCTTAATGTTTTGAAGTAAATACTATGTCAGTCTTCTGACACTAGTGACTGTTTATGTGTTCCTTTGCATAAGTTATAATTAAAAATGTAAGAAAAACAATGATCATGAACATGGACATGATGACTAATAAAGTTAACTCAAAGTACTAAATCCAATTTCCTTGGGTCTAACCACAACTATGAGAAATTTAGACATGCTTCAGCCTTAGACTGTGAGATAATGAAAGGCTACAGAAAACAAAAGAGAATAGTTGAACAAAATGGTTTCTACTGAAAGTCCAACAAAACGCCTGAAATTTAAAAAAGTAATCACTGATCATTGATATCATGGCGCAACCAATGGAATACAGGATCTCAGATTATCATGGTGCAACCATATTATTATGGTCATTGATTGCAATAAAAGAATGTAATACTGACGAAGGACTTACAGAATCTCATCCCCCACAGCAATGGCTGAGGACATGAGTAGGCTACTCTTATGTAAGCCCACACCATCAAGGCCATTCATAACAGCAGACCGATGCCCATGAACTGAAGAAGAAAGTTTTTTAACCCTTCCTGCTCTCTCTAATCTTCCATCAGAAAGTAAATACGCAGGTCTAAATACGTCTTTGTTGTCGGATGAATTTTTAATGCTCAATAATGCATTTGGAACTGTGTCATATATGCTTCCAATTGAAGTATAACTGTGAGAATGAAATAACATAAGTTAATTAGTCGAATATAACTAAACTAGTATAACAAAACAGTGCAATCAATTGAAATATTATGATATATGCATCAGGAACCAACTCAAAAATTATGGCGAGCATTGAAAAAAGCCAAGCATCAAAGCAACAGTTCAAGCCACATACCCTTGATCATAAAGACTGCAGTACTGCACTTTGCAAGTTAAGAGAAAGGCCCACACATCTCTGCAATGAAGTGCATGGAAGTCAAACCCCACAAATGTACTAGAGTTTTGAATTTGGATAAGGAGGAAGTCTCCTGTTGGTTTAATGCAACGGTAACTAAATTCTGTAGCTTAGAATTTTCTTCACTTAGAATTTAGATCAAATACACTCCTAAGTCACACTTTTTAAGGTCATATAAAAGCATAAAATTCAGATCATATGACATTCTGATGTTGCATTAAACTCTTAGCTACCTGATACCTAGTACTAGAATTATTTTCTTTTGGTTTATCCAGGGATTTGTTTGTTGTTTCTCAATAAGTGGAAATTTTGTATATAGAAAACTCATTTTTCTATCTTTCAAGGAGAAAAGCACTATAAAGACAACTTTGCTCTCTAACAGCCCTTTCCATATGCCGAAAAGAAAGAAAATAGATGAGAGATGAAAAGGTATGAACATACCTGTATGACCAATCCAATATAGGATTCACCCTCATGAAAGGTGGCCATCCAACTGAACTGGGAGAGAATTGTTCTTGACCAACCTGCAAGTCAGAAAAGTTAAGGCATCTTTGCTACAAATGTCTGCAGAATAATCTGACAACCAGAGATATGTGTACAATATGATTGTATCTTTGCCGAAACAGAAAACCAATTACCGCTGTAGGATCACCAATTCGGACACCAAGGAAAATAGCTTTGATTGGTTTGGATTTTAGTAAATCCTCCAAACCAGACTTGAAATCAGAGCGAATGATATCCAGTTGCAAACCATAGCTGCTTAAAAAGGAATATGTTACTAGAAGGCTACATCCTCCAGCATTTAAATCTATGTTGAAACTAGAAACTTCTGATCATACAATGACATTTTAAGACATAATTAAAAAAAAGAAAAGAAAAAGAGTAAAAGGGGGAGCATCTCTCACGTAGTGGCTGTATCATAAGTAAACGAGTTGATTTCAGGGAAAGCAGATGGGCACTCGAAATATATCGTTCTCATTGGAAAATATTTTACACCCCCGTTAGAACAGCCTTGCTCCCCTATATGCAAAAAGTAGCCAGCCCTGAGTAGGTGCAACAAAACCTACAGAACCAAGTTATTAATACCATCAATGACACAGAAGGCAGCTGAGTTAAATAGATAGCCAGTAAAATCATTTGTTAACTTACAGTTGAATCCTTTCCCCCATTAAAGCTGAAGGCAACCTCTTCAATACTGTTGATTAAAACAATTTAGGGAGTGAGAGTTCAAATCTCAAATGTTTCAAAAGTGGAGTTCAAGTGTGAATTTTGCTCCAAGGTATATGGAGAGCAGGAGCACCTCAAGTGCATTGATTAATTTTATTATTTTCCAGTGCTGTTTGATTCAAATGTATACATTAATTAGTGATTTTCATGTCATTAATCTCCGAATAATGGTTGAACAATTGTAATCCATTTGATATGAGATATTTTCCAGATAAGGTTGCCAGACATTCAAACTTTCACAAAGAAATATGCAAGCCTAGTCTGATTCATAGTGCCCAAATCACCAGCAACACGTGGTGTATACTCACAAAGGATCTTAAACGGATAGCGACAAACCAGGCAACAACCGACAAGGAAAAGCAGAGTAACATTTACTAGGAATTCACATAGATTCGAATAAGTATTTTACTAGATACTTCCGCACATCAATATCCAAGTAGTTGCCTCTACCTTTTATAAATCAAAACTGTATCAGGAATCAACTAACCAACTTGTTTGTTTTCTCCTAACAGAAATAGCATTACACAATACAATGCTCAACATGTTAAAAATTTAGAAACAATAGTCTGGCAACTGCATTGAGTTCAAAATGAAGGTGCGCGGGGAGAACAAGAAAAGGAGCAGAAATATCGTTACAATGTAATCGATACAGAGTTTTTAGCTCAACCCATTTAATTTCTGGGAAAATGTAGTAAAAATAACAACAAAAAATGGTACTTATGAGTTTCATAAATACTGGGCCAACTTATATAACTGCTTGGTTCACTTCGAAAGTCCTAGATATTTCTTAAAATCTACAAAACTCAGAAGAAAACAAACAAATAAGAACTTACGAGTAGAGCGCAAGAGCTCTCTGAATAACATAGATAGCGTTGTTGTACTTGGTCTTAAGCCTTCGATCATCACACTCTCTGATTGCCTTGTCAATCTCCATCTCCCCTCTGCAAACAAAACACAAAAACCCAGCACAAATTCATCAAATATTCAATCAAATAAGCAAATGGGGTTTCACAGATTCAACAAAATTTGACTATTTTCTGAAAAACCAACCAAATGAGTGCTCTCAAATCCCAGAAAGTCGACCTCTTGAACCAAATTTACCAAAGGGGTTTGCAGATATCGAACGAAATTTGCAGTCTTTGCTTAGCAATCAAGAAATCTCACCCGAAAATACCACTCTTCAAAGCAATGGAAATCTTGGCGGAGGGAGGTGGCTATGGAGTTGAAGGTAGAATGGGAGTAATTTGATTGAATATCCGAAGGAGTTTTGAATCAAAACAAAATTGGGTTTTGGGAGTATTTCGTGTTGAATGGATGCCACAAGTTTTTTATCTGCGAAACGGGCTTTGGTTTTGGGTTCGTCTACTTGCACTTCCAGATGAAAACCGAATTTGATCAACTGGATCGGATCATTGGATCGTACTACTAGGTGGCATTTAATTTAATTTTAAAAATAAGAATACCATGATCTTTGAATTTTTTTTTATTTTAAAAAGCAAACTCATATATTTTATTTTATGAAGAAAAAAATTATCCTTTGATTCACATATAGGTTGCGACGATTTTGGAAAAGAAAGTTGGTTGCAAGTATTTTTATTTTCTCTTTTGAGTAATGACACATGACTTCTATTGGGCAATAATGCATTGCTATGTGAACGTTAGGTGACGATGAACCCGTTTCATGTAAATTGCTCCCTTTTTACTTGGTTTTGTCAAAATTAAGTTAAATATAAGCTACTTATTAACAAAACTATCTTGTCAACCAAAAGAGAGTGAAAAGACAATTTGATCTTATATCACAAAAAAACATGAAAAGTAATGTAATTTCGCACAAACCAAATTTTACTTTTGTTCCTTCCCTCGGCCACACGTCATCATAGTATATCGTTAACTTTAAAAAATAAAAATATAAGCCACTCTACGGTCTAGTGGTGTTTTTCTTCACTTGTAAGTGAGGTCTTAAATTCGATTCTCGTCAAAGACGAATTTGAACCACATTATTATGGCTTGCCCATTGTGAGGTTTAACCCACTCCCCCACCATTTTGGTGTAAATAGTATCTTTTGTTAAAAAAAATATAAAAAACTATCTACACTACCACGTTTTCTCTCTCACTCCCTTTGTTTCACATTTCTCTCCAACTTCTTTTTGTCCCATATATTTCCAAAAAAATGCAACTTCACAAACAAAGTGTTGGGACTAGGTTACTTTGTTTTAATTTTGTAGTTTTAGAATACAAAAAAAAAATATAGGAGATTTGGATTATTGCAAAAATGGAAATGAGGTTATGATTTACCACAATGTAACAATCAAAATTTTCGTGCATGCAC
>JADOBS010301843.1:0-12791 GCA_015708375.1 Cydonia oblonga
ATAGAAGAAATTCCCAAATACTGTCACATATATATATATATATATATATATATATATATATATTTGGCATTTACCATGTTTATTGTAACTATGCTCTTTTGGAATAATTATATGTTCTATTCATCTCTCAAGAAGGGGTTTATAAGATGTTACAATCCTATCAATAAGGAAAGAAATAATTTACATAAAATCAAACTAAACTAAGAATCCCAAGATTACAGGAATATACACAAAAAGTCAACATTTCCCCACAAGTTGGTGCATCCATGTCACACATGCCCAACTGGTGTAAGAAATTTGAAAACTTATGACTTGAAACAGGCTTTGTAAGAATATCTGCCAATTGATCTTTCATTCTTATTGTCGGTACCTCAATTGTCTTCCACTCAAATTTCTCTTTGATGAAGAACCGGTCAACTTTAACATGCTTTGTTCAATCGTACTGTACTAGATATGTGCAATATAATGGGCAGCTTTATTATTACAAAACAATTTCATAGGCTGATCATGTTTTATACCTAAATCCTTAAGAAGAAGCTTAAGCCACAAAATTTCACAAATACCTAAGGCCATACCTCTATATTTAGCTTTTGCACTAGAACGGGCAACCACATTTTGTTTCTTACTCCTCCATGTAACCAAGTTACCCCCAACGAAAGTAAAGTAACCTGATGTTGAGCGCTTATCGTCCACTAATCTTGCCCAATTTACATCAGTATAACCTTCAACTTTAAGATGATTATTCTTTTTAAACAAAATTCCTTTGTATGGGATTCCCTTCGAATATCATAAAATCCTCATCACTGCATTCATATATTGTTTTCTAGGATCATGCATGTACTGACTCACTACACTCAAGGCATATGCAAGGTCTGGTCTTGTGTGTGCCAAGTACATTAAACGGCCAACTAACATTTCGTATCTCCCTTTGTTAACTGGCACTTGATTATGATCAACATTAAGCTTCAATCCTTCCTCTAATGGTGTAACTACTAGCTGACAAGCTGACATGCCGATTTCGTGCAACAAATCAATAATATACTTCATCTGATACAAGAAAATTCCAGAAATGCTTCTCGACACCTTACTCCTTAGAAAATATTTTAGGGATCCAAGGTCTTTCATCTCAAATTTTGTAGACAATGCAAGACCGCATGTTCTTCTAGATCATTCCATGTTACAACCATATCATCAACATACACAATGAGTGTAGTAAGCTTCCTATTTCATCTTTTCAGAAACAGAGTATGATTGAAATTACTTTGTGTGTAACCAAATACTCTTATAGATTTTGTGAATCTTCCAAACCATGATTAAGGGGACTGCTTCAAACCAGAAAAGGATTTGTTTAACCTGCATACCTTTCTTTTGTATTTATCTAAAGCATTACATCTTGGTGGAAGATCCATATAAATATCTTCTGTCAAATCTCCATGCAAGAAGGCATTCTTCACATCAAACTGCCGTAAGGGCCAATTAAGATTTGTAGCCAAGGACAACAAAACAAGAAATTTGTTGATCTTGGACACATGGACAAATGTAACTATATAATTGATTCCATTTTTTGAGTGTACCCTTTTGCTACCGGTCTTGCCTTGAAGTGATCCATTATCCCATCAGCTTTGTACTTGACAGTATAAACCTATTTACATCCTATAGGTTTCTTGCCAACTGGTAAGTTCGTGATCTCCTAAGTAGCATTCTTCTTCAATGACTTCATTTCTTCATTCATTGCTGCTTGCCAACATGGATCATCTTAAGCTTCATGCATACTGTTAGGAATAGATACAATATATAATTGAAACACAAATGACTTATTTGATTCTGACAGGTGGCTAGTAGACACAAAATTACCTAACAAGTATAGTACATTAAATTCTTGGTTGGGTCTATTCACTGGGCACCCAATTTTGCATTTAGGGTCAGCTTCATATATTAGTTTAGGAATACCTTGGTTGACACAGTTAGGGAGACGATGTGATGGTGGTGCATCCGGGATGGAAGACGATTGATTATGGTTATTAGGGCTCAAGGGTGGTGAGACCAACTGTGAGGTAGCTGGCGACACTGAAATATCTAACAGTGAGGAGGCTGGCAGTGAGTTGTCCAGCGATGATGAAGGCAGTGAATTTTCTGGCGGTGTTGGCTTATCTCTTTTAAGATTTTCAACATTGTATTCATTTGAATGATCACCACTTAACTCTATGGCATTACCACTTAATTCCAAGTCATTCACATCATTATTTTCTTGTGAATCATCACCACTTGTTTCCAATACATCACCACTTAAATCCAAATGATTCACATCATTATTTTTTTTTGTGAATCATCACTACTTAAACCTAAATGATTCACATCAGGAATAGTATAACGAAGAGTTTGAACTTCTGTCTGATTCCTCTCTAAAGTGCAAACTTCGAATGGACAAAGTTCATATCGTTTTCATGAAATACAACATCCATAGTGGCAAAGAACTTTTTTGTTAGCAGTGATATCATTTCTAATTAGAGGCATACCCCCATAAACACACACCGTAAGGCTTGAGGTTCAAGCTTACTCCTCTGCTGTTTATGGAGATGAACGAAAGCCACATAGCCAAACATATGAGGTGGAAGATTTGGAACTGCAAAAACATCAACATGCAAGGAGAGAGCCTGAAGAGGTGTCTGAAATTCAACTGATTGGGATAGAACGCGATTAATGAGATACGCAGCCGAGGTGAAAGCTTTTCCTTAATAGGATAATGGAGACACCCCTCGAGTAAGGACGCACGAACAACCTCTAGAAGGTGATGGTTTTTGTGCTCTGCTACCCCATTTTGTTGTGGATTATATGGACATGTAGTTTGATGAACGATACCATGATGATCCAAAATGCACGAAGTTCAAAGTTCACATACTCGTCACCATTATCACTACTGAGAACCTGTATTTATGACTTATATTGTACTTGCACTATTTTGTGAAATGGCTGGAACAAGGAAATAACTTCACCTTTTGACTTCATCAAACAAACCCAAGTCATACATGTGCAATCGTCAATAAAAGTGACAAACAAATAAGCTTTTCCAAATGTAGCAGGTTTAGATGGTCCCCAAACATCATAATGGACTAGTATAAATGGAACATAACTTTTTGTCAAACTAGACGATGACTTTTAGCTAGTTCACAAACACTACATTTAAAGCTAGAAACATCATTTTTAACAAATAGGCTAGGAAACAACCTCTGTAAATAACTAAAAGAAGCATGTCCAAGTCGATGATGCCGCAACCAAACCTCCAAAGCTTTATTCTACTTCCCCTGAGATCCTTCCAAAGTAAAAGCTTGAGTCAACATCTGGGTACTGTTCTATATCAGCTCCAAATAGTAAAGCCTCCATTTTCTAATACCATAACCAATCTTCTTGCAAGTCCGAATATCCTTAAAAACACAAATGAAAGGCAAAAAAAATACAAGATAATGTAGGGCGACGGTTATTTGAGCAACATATTATAAATTATAATCAAGATAAGGAACAACAAACATGGTATCAAGATTAAAGGTATCTAAAAGGGAGACAACGCCTTCCCCAATAATGGGGGCAAGATTACCATTGGTAACACTCACAACAATTTTGGTGGATGGTATTAGTGGTTATACCTATCTAGAATCACAAGTTATACATTCAGTAGCACCATAATCAATTATCCATGTATCACTCGTAATAAATGCAGAAACCTTTAAAGTCTTACCATCGTTGTTTGTATATTCAGGCAGAGCCTTCACGTAAGTTCAGCATGCCACATTTCACATCCTTAAAAGGAAATGGGGACCCGGAGAGGCATCTAAAACACGACTAGAGCGCAATGATCCTTTATCAAAATAATGACGCTTTCATGTGCAAGATATTCGCCACCACTCTACAAGACGAGGCACAAGATTGGTTTCACACCCTGCTGCCACAATCTATTTGGAGTTTCAATAAGCTTTCTTTGGTTTTCACTAAAGAGTATTCATCATATCACTCGATTAATAAGAAGTCCAGATCACTTGTTCAACGTCAAGAAGAACCCAAATAAGTCATTCCATGACCATGTGAAGAGGTTCAAAGCAGAGAAGACAAAGATAATCGGATGCAACAACTCGATAGTTGGTGCAACCTTCCAAAAAGGACTCCCAGCAAGCTACCGGCTATTCGAAGAATTGATCCTGAAAGAAGTGTAAACACGAAAATTCTGTAACAAATGAAACTAGAACACATGTACAAAGTAGATTTGTATTAATGAATTTGTAGAGTTACAATCTCTATTTACAATTTTTAGAAAATCCTGTAACAAATGAAATGAGAACACATGTACAAAGTAGATTTGTATTAATGAATTTGTAGGTTTACAATCTCTATTTACAATTTTTCTCTGATTCAGTCTTCAAATTTGATGTAGATGCGTAGGTTGTTGATCCAAAGGTCGTAATGACTTGATCTCGGACGAATGATTGAGTGATTGCTTAAAGTTTGGAGCTCGAAACAATGCATGGCTAGTCTTCACCTCAAGTTTAGGGCTACGGCAAAGGTAGTGTTAATGTAGGATTTCATTGATTCAAGGGTCTTAGCGACTTGATCTTGAATCAAACATTGTTACAAGTTTTGAGCTTGCAAAAAAGTCTTAAAGGAATCAGCACAAATGCTTGTTGATTCTTCAAGGGAGTCCTTTGACTTTGATCGAAAGAAAGCTTCGGCTTTGGTTATGCGTTCTTCGAAGAGAGTTTTGGTAGTGTATTAGTCTTCAAAGATTTGGCAGAGGTTGTTCTCAATGTGAGAATTTCGGCCTTGAATGTAGAAATTGTTGACCCTTTTATGTGTCTTGGGACCTCGTATTTATAGACTTCTCAAAGCCATGTCTTTGGATGGATTTGGCCTTGATTTGTGTTTGATTCGTCCATGGGAGAATTTAGGCATGTTTTATGTCTTAATTTTAGCCACTTTCCCTTGCTTGGTCGAAATTTATAGGGCTTGTTGCCTTTTTAGTGAGCAATCTTCAATTCTTGCTTGTTTTGTGAAGATACTTTAGCTTTCTTTCCGGTTTTAGGAGCAATTTGGACCCCTTGCTAATTTTAAGGGATATTTCCCCCTATTTGCCGAATTTTGGGGAAGTTTTGAGCTTTCTTTGCTTGCTTTGTGCCGCATGTCATTGATGACTTGTCCATTTGTCATGAGTCATATGCCACCTGGGGTTTGTGATGCATTATTTGTATGCAACGAAATTTACATGTTTACAAATACCTCCACTTCAAGGTGCGTTGTAGGCATGTGCTTGTCTACAAATGCACACTTCAATTGGTCTTGGCAACTACGTCATCTTCGTAACATTCTACGTTTTTGTGTATAATGTCATTGAAGATTTTTTGCATTGCACGTTGATATGTAGCCCTAGTGTTCTTCAAGGAAAAAGGCATTACCTTGTAGATATAGTTACCTTTTGGAATGCGAAAAGCTATTAGTTCCTCATCTGTGGGAGCCATGCAAATTTGGTTGTATCTAGAGGAGTCATCCATGAATGACAGTGCCTCATAGCCAGTGGTTGCACCCACCATGATTCTTGTGATTGCTAAAGGAAAGTCGTCATTCGGGCAAACATTGTTGAGGTCGCGGAAGTCTGCGTAAACACATATTTATCCAGATTTCTTAAGGACAATGGCAATGTTGGAGATCCATTTAGGGTATTGTAGCTTCGAATGAAGCCTGCTTCGATTAGCTTGTCAATCTCTGCCTCAATTTATGGGATGTGCTCGGTTCGATGGTGTCTTTGAGTTTGCTTGATTGGTTATGTTTCGGGCTTGACTGTAAGACGATGCACGTCGATGGTAGGATCAAGGCTAGGCATTTCTTTGTAGGTCCAAGCAAAGACGTCTTTGTACTCCAAGAGCAGTTCATAGTACTCCTCGATCTCGTCTTTACTTAGTAGTGCACTTACAAAGATAGGCTTCGGTTCCTCGCTTGTGCCTAAGTTGAGCTCATTGAGATCATCAACTGTGGCTTGCCCTCATCCTCGAGTTGTGGTGGCGCAGCAATGACGTCCTCCTCAGGGATTTCGCATTCTTTGTCTTCTTGGATCGTGATATGGAAGCTGTCTTGGACCTCCTCTTCAATGCTGTCCCCTTGGGCTTATTAGTGTGAAGGCCAGTGTAAACGATTGTGCGCTTCTTTACCTTTAGTTATCCTTTTGTGTCAACTTCCAAGGTTGCTTGGCGCTTCATCCTTGAAGGAATCGAGCTTTAAACATCATCTTTTTCTGCTAGACCGTTGAGCATTTCTTCCTTGGGCGTTGTCTTTCTCTTTCTAAAAGGCTTCTTGGTTTCTTTAAGTCTTTCCCAGGCCGAACGTCGTGGAGGAGAGCTAGCCATATTTCTTTGTTTTTTGGGTTTTGACAACCTTTCGAAAACAGAGCTTTAGGGTGTTGGTGTGTTAAGCCTTTTGAAGACGGAGGTTTGGTCTTGACCACTAATGCACTCAAGTGCTAAAATTCTGGGTTTTGAACAATTCAGCCTATCAAAGAATGATGTTCGAGGGATGGGTTTAGGCTCCTCTTGACTTTGTTCAATGTTCACATTGATGTATTAAGCGTTAGCGTTTTTCACTTTTCTTGAAATCTTCACAGACACATTTGGTGTGAAGCCAAGTCTAGCTTTATTGTTGTCAACTCCATAACCATGCTTCTTCAACTTCTTTTGAGTCTCAGCGAGGTCACGTTCTTTGTTGTTGACGATGTTTGAAACCTTCTTTCCAAGATTTAGAGGGGAGGCAAAATCGTACACAGCCTTTGACATGAGTTTGTAAGCGTTTGGGTCAAAACCTTCTTTGGTTCTCTTGGTTGGAAAAGAGCTTGGTTCCGCCCCCTTTGGTAGGGGTTTTATGAAACCTTGTGGTGGTTTTGAAACTTTAGCGTCGCCTAGCTGTGTCAAAGGTAAAACTGCACTTGTCGTGAGCAACTTTACATCGTCCTTGTGCAGTTGTGTGTTGGCTTTGCTTGTTCCAGTTTCAAAAGGGATTCCCCATTCTTTCTTCTCGACATCCGGATGTATCAGAAGGCGGGTGTGTTTGGTCATTTTAAGGGCGTCATACTCCCTTTGGTTGTTATGGGTTTGGTAGGCTCATGGCTTGCCACTCCTGTTTCTTGAGTGCAGTTTTGCCTGTGGATTTATTTCTTTTGAAAGGGCTTTGGGCACCAGGTCTTCATCTATGTAGAACTTGGCATCCGTGAAGTGTGATTCGGCTTCCATGAATGGCTTGGTATCGCTTGGTATCACCTTTACTCATCTCGGTAGAATTTTAAGCATTGATGAAGAGTGGACGACACTACTCCATTATCGTGGATCCAAGGCCTTCCTAATAGCAAGTTGTAGGAAGTTCTTGCATCAATCACATGGAATAACGTGCTCGATTTGACTTCGCCAATGGTCATCTCCACTCGGATCATGCCCATTGCTCTTTGTCTTCCATAGTTAAAACCTTGAATTACAAGGCGGCTTGAGTATAGTTCATCCACCTTAATGCCAATTGTAGTCATTGTTGACCTTGGCATGATGTTTATGGCTGATTTATCATCCACAAGCATGCTATTAACTTTGTGCTCCCTCATGTACCTAGAGGCGAAAAGATGACGGTTGTGAGGTTTTCATTCTAGCAGCAAGTCTTTGTCAGTGAAGCTATTGCATCATAGGTGGCACATCACGTGGCATACTTATGTGGTCGAAGTTTTAAGCTTTCGCCCTTGCTTTCTTGCACTTTGTGGTTGTGAAGGTCTTCTCTTCCTCAATGGTGATAACTTTGCCTTTTGAGGGCTCTTTTGTCTCTACTTTAACCATATGACAGGCAATAGTAGTGCATTGTTGGAAGAAGTCATTCGGGAAGTACTTGTGCAAGGAGACGGGAATGCGTGGCTCTTGCTCCATACGTTCCCTAGTGTACATTGGCTTAGCAGCTCTTACATTTCTTTGGGCTTCCTATTGTTACGGCGGTGGTGCTTTCTCCCTTATTCCACCTTTGGCCTTGTGGCTTGTGGTTTTGGCTTCCTTGTCCTTTTGTAGGTCACCAATGTTCATCCTTCTTCATCATCGGTAGGTGCATTTTGGTCGCTTGCCCTCAATGATGGTTGTACGAAAGATGTCGTATGGCTTGAGCATGGACATGAGTGGTCATGCGTCACTTGGAGAGGCATAGGATCGAAGGATCCAAACACAATCATGGTAGTGTGTGTTGTGGCCGTGTCTTCTAGGTCGAGTTCAATTTACCATTGTTGTGCTAGCTTCATGATGAGCTCCTTGAGGACGAAGCACTTGCTAACGGGATGACTCACAATACGATGATACTTGCAGTACCTAAGATCGTAAATGCGGTTCATCTCTTTGGGGCGCATGCATTTAGGTAACTTAATTACCTTTTTTTCTGGCAAAAGCCACGATAGAGTCAGGAAAAGGGTACACCTTCTGCTCTAATTCCCTCAAGGTGTTTTTGTACCTATCTTAGATTTGAGAAGGCTCACCTTTCATCTCATTTGTTTTACTTTTGGAGGAGATCTTGACGGGCGTGGCGGAAGACTTAATGGGGGTAGTATAGATGGCAAAAGCTTCCTTGAGGGCTTTTTCCCAGTCTTGTCTATCTTTGGAGCGAACACCTTATCCTTTTTAAAGTCGGTGATCGGCTCTTTCTTCCTATGATTGGCAATACTCAACTCTATGTCATGGGATCAAGTCACCAATTCTTTAAAAGTTCTTGGTTTTATGCCTTGGAGGATGTAATGTAGTCCCCAATGCTTGCCTTGAATGCATATCTCAATGTTGGAGGTTTTAGAAAGCCGATATTTGTAATCCAAACTTAATGAATGTCGTCTATTGATGTAGTCGATGATAGGTTCATCATTCCACTGCTTCGTACTTGTCAGTTCCAGCATGCTTATGGTGCGACGAATGTTGTAGAAACGGCTGAGGAATTCCTTTTCAAGCTGGTTCAAGTTGTTGATAGACTTGGGCTTGAGGTTGGTGTACCAGTCAAAGGCATTACCTTTTAGCAAGAGCACGAACTACTTAACAAGGTAGCCTCCCTCCGTTCTATTATTGTTGCAGGTTTCAATGAAATGGGCAATATGTTGTTTAGGATTGCCTTTTCCATCGAATTTCATGAATTTGGCTGGTTGATAACCCCTTGGCATCCTCAAGGCATCAATCTTTTTAGATTATGGCTTTGAGTACATCACAGAATCATGCGGGTGTCTTTTATTTTATGTCTTGATCGTTTTTGTGATCATCTCTTGCATTTGTTGGATAGAGAGAGATCCCATAAGCGTCGCAGCTCGGTCCACCTCTAGCTTCTCTTTAGCTTTTTTCATCAGAGGCTCATCCTTTTCATCAGTTTCCTCATTTGGTTGATCAACATTCGGGTCAGCTTTCTTGTCGTGCTATGCCTTCAGACGGTTGACGAGTGTAGCAATCTGCAAGTCATTTTCCTCCACAGTCCTTGCTAGCCTTGCGATTGCTTCACTCATTTATGCCAGCTGCTCTTTCATCGAAGTAGCACCAGTAGTCATGACTTGCATGGATACGGAATATGAGTTGCTGCTTAAGTCGGCATCGGAAGTTAATGAATCGGAGTACCTCCTTGGGCTTTCTTCCCTTGGTGCCCTTAGTGAGGACAGGTGATTACGGGCTCATGCCTCGGGTGCTCTTGCTCATCCACCAGAGTTGATGTATCGGTAGAAGGCAAGGTAGAGAGAGCTCTCGCCTTGCTTCAGGTTGTGATGCCCAAAGTGCCACCACTTGCGGCAATAATGTTCTTGTTCTTTGCGTTGGTTGCGGGAACAACTTGATCCTTTCTTGATGCCATGTGTTTCTTGTGGATTTGAAGACAGAGATGAGAGGCAGAGAGGTCACACCGAGCATGCCAAATTTGTAAACACGAAAATTTTGTAACGAATGAAATGAGAAGCATACAAAGTAGATTTGTATTAATGAATTTGTAAGGTTACAATCTTTGTTTACAATTTTTCTTTAATTCAGTCTTCAAATTTGATGTAGATGCGTAGGTTGTTGATCCAAGGGTCGCAATGACTTGATCTCGAACGAACGATTTAACAATTGCTTCAAGTTTTAAGCTTGGAACAACGTGTGGATAGTATTCACCTCAGGTTTAGGGTTGCGGCAAAAGTAGTGTTAATGTAGGATTTTGTTGATTCAAGGGTCTTGCAACTTGATCTTGAATCGAACGTTATTACAAGTTTTGAGCTTGCAACAAAGTCTTGAAGAAATCGGCACAAGTGCTTGTTGATTCTTCAAGGGAATGCTTCAGCTTTGGTTGTGCGTTCTTTGAAGAGAACTTTGGTAGCGCGTATTAGTCTTCAAAGATTTGACAGAGATTCTAATCAATGTGAGATTTTCATTCTAATCAATGTGAGATTTTCGGCCTTGAATGTAGAAATTGTCGATCCTTTTGTGTGTCTTGTGACCTTGTATTTATAGACTTCTCAAAGCCATGTCTTTGGATGGATTTGGCCTTGATTTGTGTGTTGATTCATCCATGGGAGAATTTAGGCATGTGTTATGTCTTAATTTCAGCCACTTTCTCTTGCTTGGCCGAAATCTATAAGGCTTATTGCCTATTTTGTGAGCAATCTTCAATTTTTGTTTGTTTTGTGAAGATGCTTTAGCTTTCTTTCCAGTTTTGGGAGCAATTTGGACCCCTTGCCGATTTTAAGGGATATTTCCCTCTTTTTGCCGAATTTTGGGGAAGTTTTGAGCTTCCTTTGCTTGCTTTGTGCCACATGTCATTGATGACTTGTCTATTTGTCATGAGTCATATGCCACGTGGAGCTTTGTGATGCATATTTGTATGCAATGAAAATTTCATGTCTACAAGAAGATCTAACTCTAACAGACTCATTCGCACTAGCAGATAAGCATGCACTTTGGTACTAAGCTCGACAAGCAGACAAGGCACCCGAGCAGCCTAAAAAAAAAATCAACAGTAGCTCCAAAGAATGAGGATGGGAAACAATACAACAATAAAAGCAAGCAGAGGCTAAGCACAGGGGCCGATCCCTTACTAAAGGAGGCCCGATGCCAAAGAACTATTCTAAGTTCTCGATCCCGATCCATCAAATCCTCCGCAACATCAAGTGCGAACCATGGTTCAAACTTCCAAAGCAATCAAACAGAGAGACCTCCAAGTTAGACCACACTAAGTACTGCGCATTCCACTGAGGTTCGAGTTACACAACTGGCGACTGCTACACTTGGAGGAACTACCTAGGGAAACTAGTGAAAGAAGGCAAGGTCAACAAATACTTGGACAAGCCAGCTACGCAACCCAGGAGGAATGCAGACTTTGACACAAAGTCGCCAACAAGACAATTCAGATCAATGGCATATTTACCAAATCCGAACACTTGGGGGCAACCAACAACTCCAAGAAGAAGAAGATCCAACATGCTCTATTAATCTCTCAGGTCCAAGCAGTTGACATCTAACTTGGACTCATCGTTAGCTTCACCGAGCAAGATGCCGAAGGCATCGACTTCTCACACGATGACGCACTACTGATATTTATCCAACTAGCCCACGCTATAGTCGACAGAATGATGGTTGACAACGGAAATGCAGTCAACCTACTTCAACTTTCATTAATTTAGAAGATGGGGCTATAAAGCATAATTATACACCGAGCGGAGGTACTCACGGGATTCAACGGACAACACCTCGACTGCCATCGGCAACATTACACTTGAAGTGAGAACACCGCCAATTGTCTCAAAGAAGGTGTTCACAATAGTAAGTGACATGTCTCCCTACAATGAGATTCTAAGGCAACCTTGGCTGATAAAGCTGGATGCCGTTACCTTCGTCAAGTATCAAAAAATCCGATTTTGCACCCCAAAATAAAGAGTCAGAGAAATCAAGTATGACTAGGCCATATCTCAACGATGCACTGTGCAAGTATTGAATGAGTAAAAAAAGAAAACATTTACCCTCGTAGAGGCTATCGAGGTCTAAAGGGACGACGAAGCTACCAAATAGCAATTACAGCAGACAGATCAAGAAGATGGTGTCTAAATCAACGCGACAGTAGACGAGATGTGATGGAAACTCTAAGAAGATGCCAAAAACATTATTTTTGATCCCTAATAGCCGGAGAAGACTGCTAGAATCAGCTCACGTCTGAGCCCGAAGGAAAAAGAGGAACTCACAGCTTTCCTAAGGGAAAATCGTGACATCTTTGCATGGTCACCTTCTGACATGCCCGACATCGACCCCGAGATAGCTTGCCACAAGCTGCATGTCGACCCCGTTGCCAAACCAGTGATCCAAAAGAAAAGACATTTCGCACCCGAACGAGTGGGGATCATTGAAGCAGAAATTGACAAGCTACTGGAGGTTGAGTTCATAGAAGAGGTAACACACTCAGCATGGCTTGCCAATGTCGTGCTAGTAATGAGGAAAGAGATGGGCAAATGAAGAGTTTGCATGGACTACATCAACCTCAACAAAGCATGCCCAAATGATCCTTATCCAGTTCCTCGAATCGATTTACTAGTAGATTCATCTTCCAGGAACCAGCTGCTCAGCTTCTTGGACGCATACTCTAACTACAACCAAATAGCCATGCCGGTCACTCCCCTATAAATAGCCCTATTATCGCACTAAAAATTTAAGTCATTTGCTTCCCACAAACTCCTAAACACATTTTTTTCTTCATAATTCTAACTTTGGCATTGGAGATTCTTCGACCAAAGACCCCCCCCCCCCAATTCATCGTGGGCGCAT